>OU342738.1:190960749-191260749 GCA_910589765.1 Avena atlantica
AGGAGCATGTGTGTTCTCAAAGATTGATCTCCGGTCAGGTTATTTCCAGCTCAAGATAAGAGAACAAGACATACCTAAGCCAACTTTCACCACTAGGTATGGATTGTATGAGTACACCGTGATGCCATTTGGTTTGACCAATGCACCAGCTTATTTCATGATATGATGAACAAAGTGTTCATGGAGTTCCTTGACAAGTTTGTTGTCGTTTTTATCGATGACATTTTGATCTACTCAAAGAGCAAGGAAGAGCATGAAGGACATTTGCGTTTGATACTTGAGAAGCTTAGAGAGCATAAGTTGTATGCCAAATTCAGCAAGTGTGAATTTTGGCTAAATGAAGTTGGATTTCTTGGACACGTTGTGTCAGGAGATGGTGTAGCAGTTGATCCCGCAAAAGTGTCAGCTATAACTGAGTGGGAATCTCCTAAGTCAGTGAAAGAGGTTCGTAGTTTCCTTGGCTTGGCAGGATACTACCGAAGATTTATTGAGAATTTCTCCAAGGTAGCTAAGCCAATGACAGAGCTGCTAAAGAAAGACAAGAAATTTGCTTGGTCTGAAGGATGTGAACTTAGTTTCCAAGAACTAAAGAAGAGACTAGTGACAGCACCAGTCTTATGTCTGCCAGATTTGGATAAAGATTTCCAAGTATATTGTGATGCATCTCATCATGGATTAGGTGCAGTTCTAATGCAGGAAGGGAAAGTTGTGGCTTATGCCTCGAGACAACTTAAAACTCATCAGGTAAATTACCCTACTCATGATTTAGAGTTAGCCTCTGTTGTCCATGCACTCAAAACATGGAGACATTATCTTTTGGGAAAGCGATGTGAAGTGTTCACAGATCACAAAAGTTTGAAATATATCTTCATCCAGAAAGAAGTCAACATGAGACAAAGAAGATGGCTAGAACTCATCAAGGACTATGACTTGAGTTTGCAATACCACCCCGGTAGAGCAAATGTTGTAGCAGATGCTCTAAGCTGTAAGGTTTTTATGAATGGCCTTACTAAGGGAGAGTTGTCAGATGATCTGTGTGCCCAATTTAGAGATCTCAGATTGGAGATTGTGCCTGAGGGACATCTCATGTCATTGGATGTTCAACCCACTTTGTTGGATAAAATCAAAGAAGCCTAAAAGACAGAAAAGGAAATTGAAGAGATTAAGGAAAATATTGGTAAAGGAAAAGCCAAGGGATTCCATGAAGACGAACAAGGTACTTTATGGTATGGAAAACGTATCTGTGTTCCGCAAGATCCGGAGCTTCGGAAACTGATTTTACAGGAAGCACATAAATCAGAAACCAGCAGGATTGCTACAAACACTACCTATCCCTGATTGGAAGTGGGACAAGATTGGCATGGATTTCATCACTAGATTGCCAAGGACCAGGTCAGGATATGATTCTATTTGGGTAGTAGTGGATCGCCTAACTAAAGTGGCTCATTTCATACCCGTGAAGACAACCTATACAAGTGCTAAGTTAGCCAAAATCTATATGAGTAGGATTGTATGTCTACATGGAGTACCCAAGAGTATTGTGTCCGATAGGGGAACTCAATTCACTTCTCATTTTTGGAGGCAACTACATGAGTCATTGGGAACGAGGTTGGAATTCAGCACTGCTTTTCATCCTCAGGCTGATGGACAGACAGAAAGGACCAACCAGATTCTTGAAGATATGTTAAGGACATGTGCCCTAGACTATGGAGCCAGTTGGGATGAAAGTCTGCCTTACGCAGAATTCTCTTACAATAACAGCTATCAAGCTAGTATTGAGATGGCACCGTTTGAGTTTCTCTATGGGATAAAGTGTACCACCCCATTACTATGGAATAGTGTGGGAGAAAGAATTTTTTTCGGACCAGAATTAATCAAAGAGGCTGAAGAGAAAGTCAAGCTAGTTAAGGACAGATTGAAGATAGCACAGTCCCGACAGAAGATCTACGCAGATCCAAAGTGTAGAGAAGTCACCTATGAAGTGGGTGATAGAGCTTATCTTAGAGTGTCACCACTTCGTGGAGTGAAGAGATTTGGAGTCAAAGGAAAATTGGCCCCAAGATACGTTGGACCATTCAAGATTCTGAGTCGCAAAGGAGAAGTAGCTTATGAGATTGAATTGCTAGAATCATTGTCTGCCGTTCACAATGTGTTTCATGTGAGTCAGCTAAAGAAATGTCATCCAGAGATGGAAGATACTTCTTTGAAGGATACTATACCTTTGTAGGAGGTTCAATTGGAAAGTGATCTCACTTATGAGGAAAAACCCATCAAGATTCTTGAGACTACAGAAAGAGTTACTCGGACTAAGACTATCAAATTCTGCAAAGTTAAATGGAACCATCATTCCGAAGAAGAAGCAACATGGGAAAGAGAAGATGATCTTCGGAAAGACCACCCTCACCTATTTGCTAGCCAATCCGAATATTGAGGGCGAGATTCACCTTAAGGGGGTTAGATTTGTAACATCCCTAAAATCATGTTTTCAAAGATTGCATATCATCCATGCATGCATAATCATTTAGGGATCATTTTCAAGTCATTTCAAGAAAGCAGAAGCATTGAGTGCTTATTATTTTATGTAGACAAGCATTGATCCAATGCTACTCTCTAGTGAAGAATATTTGTTTCAAACCAAGATTTGTTTGTTCATAAGTTGGTTTAGTTGAGTTCCAAAGCTTGGACAAAATTTTCCAAAACAAATTATGGTTTTAAAACCATTTTCATATCTTTATCAAATCTTGTCCTAAGGCACTATTTATTTTTAAAACTTCAAAGGAACCAAGCTAGTCCAGTGAGACAACATGGTTTTATACTAAAAAATGTGCAGGTTTCACTTTATAAAAATCCAGAAAGTTTTGGAATTCAAACACATTTGATTTCATTTCAATTTGATTCATGGAAAAAACAAACAGAAAAAGAAAAAGAGTAAAGAAATGGAAAAAGGACGGCGCCAGACTTTCAGCCCAAAAAGCAGAGCCAGCCCGTTAACCAGCCCACCCGGGACCCCTTCTCCCTCTATTTTTCACCCACCCACACACCCCTCCCTTGCTGAGACTCCGGACCCACCGCCACATCAGCATCATCGTCAATCCCGCGCCGGAGGAACCGCTCCTCTCTGTCGTTTCTTCCCAAATCAAATCCGATTGATTGCGCTTGATTCCCGGCGTAATTGCCCCGCTCATCCTCGCTACTTAAACCCCCTCTGCCCCTCTCAATTTCCCCCAAACCCCAAGCACTGAGCGCCCCCAGGCTGCGAGAATTCCTCGCCGCGACCTCGCTGCTCCGACGAACCGCAACATCGATTCCGGCCAACCCTGACCACCCCTCTGCTCCTGGTTCACACGAGCATGCTCCACTTCACCTTGCGCACCTCCCAGTACCACTAGCTCACCCGCGCGTGCCCCAGAGCGTCGGCAACACAATCGACTGAGCGCCACCGTCTTCGGCTTCAACTCCGACGACCTCCAGTGGTAATTTCCGACCGCCCCTTTCCCTCTCGCTGACACCCGCGTGACTACTATCGTCTTGCGCATCTGAACCAACGCTTCTTTTACCTTGGCATGATCTGTACCCTCGCCAACGTCGACGAACAGAAGCATCCGTCGCCAGAAGGAACTACGGCGAGCAATCCCCGTCGACCTCGAGCGCCCCTTCGCCAACCAATCACACTTTGAGCATCAGCAACGCACGACAAACTCGGTGAGCTATTTCTCCCTCTTCCGCGCTTCCTGTATCGCCGGCCGCATCATCGCCCGAGCATGCCACCGCCAGCCACCGTCGCAGCGCTGCTCGATTATGGTCTGTTAGTTTTGAGCCGTTAGATCTAGATCCAACGCGTACGATAGACGACTTAAGCGAAGTGGTATGATTAGATCTGGGCCGTGCGCAGTCACTTTAATCCAACGGCCCTCATCGATCGATCCGTGCGAATCGGTATCATCGAATTAGAAGCTGCCGCGTGGCTAGGGTTTAGATTTAAAATTTGAATTAGATCTATTAGTTTTTTCAAACTTGTAAAATTCATAACTTTTGATCCACACGTTCAAATTTTGTAAATTTTATATCATTGGAATCAGGAGAAAGAATCCTATTTGTTTATGCAATGTGTTTAATGTTTTACCTCTGTAAAAATGGTGTTTTTTGTAGAGACATTTGTAGGATTAATTTGAGTATGGAAATTATTTGAAAAATATTTTAAAAATCAAATAAAGTTTATTTTGAGTATCTTGGTCTGGTTTATGTTTCAGTACTATACACTTGTCTTGTTTAGTGTAGAAAAATCATCACATGTCATTTGCATGCATGCATATATTTTTGCTTGTGTATTTTTGATATATGAATTTGGTGCCATTATTTTATGTGTAGATTTTGGTGCAAATAGTGATTGTGGTTGTGAAGATTGTTGCTACTCCCCAAACTACCAAGGCAAGTGGTGCTTCATGTTTTTATCCCTATATTTTCACCTATGCATTAGAAATATTTTGTATAGGACTTGCATGAATATTTTGCTAAGTATCTATATGTTATGCTTGGGAAATCCTAGTAGTTGTAGAATTGTTAGAATTTCCTCTAAGTTAAGATGCTTACTCTTGCCATGCTTAGCGTAGCTAGTAGCAACCAAGGGTGGATTATATATTCATGCTATGTGAAATATTACTAAGTCATTGACTTATGTTTTTGCTTAATAAAATAACTAAGTGAATGAAACACCTGGGTGGAATGGAAAGAATGGTTTGTGTTGAGTGGTTACACAAGGCCCATTTCTATGGTTTACCTTGTGTATCTCACTTGTGGAAAGCCACCCAGGAACAAAGGGATTTGAGATGCCAAATGTTAAGAAGCTTCTAGTGCAGCCTCATGGCAATATGGGCTCTGCCTGTATCATATAGGTTGCAATAACTTAGCCATTTGGACAGTTGGTGGTAGTGGGATGATAGGTTGGAACGCGTCCATTTGGTCTAAGGGAAGGCTTCTGAAAGGTCCTGTCTTGGTGAAAATCAAGTCTTGTGGGGAAAGTGCACAACCTCTGCAGATGGAAGAATCTAAGTACTTAGCCATGTCCCTGGTATTGGACAATTTGAGCATCAAGACATGGAAGCTATCAAGAATCTCCTCATCCCAATTTCTAAGTTAAAACTTGTGGTTGAACAAAGGTGAAGGTTTACCAATTTCTATTCGTGATTCCTTGGGAAAGTTTTGTCAAAGAAAAACTTAGTGTTTTCAACTGATAGGTAAAACCTATTTTAAGCAAAGCAAGCCTAAGATACACTTATCCAAATACATGTAGTATCTAGATGCTAATATTCTACTAAGGTATCACTTGCCCATACTATTCCAATGTATTGACCCACTGTGGTTGTAACTTGTGATGTTGCAAGTTATTCTGATGATGATTAGGGGTTATGAGTCTACACTAAACATGATTGCCTGTGGAACATTAAGATGAAGACTTATTTATATTGTTATGGTTAAACTCTTGTATTAGGCCTATGGCCATGGAGTTGTAAAAGACTATGTTTGTCTCTGGAATGATATGTAATAATGACCTTTGTTTATGTGTACTTCATCTTAAACTGTGGATGCTAGCATTGATCCAGGGACTAGCATTGCAATAATAGGGATACTTACCTTTATAAGGGAGGGATCTTACAAGTTTGAAAGGCTTCCAAATGCTGAAAGTATGGTACTCATTAGCTTTGAGCTCTCATTGCCCCTATCATATGTAGGGGTTCGTAGCATGTTTTGGGCAGCCCTCCCCGCTATTTATGAGAGGGCAGCCTTGGGAGGGGAGGGTTTGAATCCAAACCCAAACCCAAGTTGGATTGAAAGAAGGACTCTTTCCTTCTTCCACTAGGAAATTATTGTTCCAGTTTGACTTTTCAAACCTCCCGTTTGACTTTTAGTTTAGAGCTTTAATTCTCTCTTTGCAAATGCCCAAACCAAGTGACCTAGGATATGATCAAATCATTCCACTTACCCATGACACATTCATGGACCATTCCCCTTCCAGTCTGGTGAACCTTCTAGACCCTTCTAGAACCTCTTCGAGGAAAACATCGAAATCATTCCTGAACTCCGGAATCGGACTTTCCTTATATGAATCTTATTCTCCGGACCACTCCGGATCTCCTCCTGATATCCCGGATCCCATCCGAGACTCCGAACAATATTCGGTATCCCTACTAACATTCCATATCTACTAAACAACATCGAATCCTTAAGTGTGTCTCCCTACGGTTCGTGAATTATGTGGACATGACCGAGACACTTCTCCGATCAATAACCAATAGAGAAATCTAGAAATTCATATGGCTCCCACATATTTCTACGATTACTTTGCGATCGAATGAACCACTTACATATGATACCAATTTCCCTTTGTCTCACGATAGTTTACTTATCCGAGGTTTTGATCGTCGGTATCTCTACATACCTAGTTCAACCTCGTTACCGATAAGTACTCTTTTCTCGTTCCCGTGATATGTGATCCCTTGTGAACCAGTCACATTCTTGCAAGCCAATTGTATGACATTCCACCGAGAGGGCCCAGAGTATATCTATCTGTCATATGGATGGATAAATCTCACTCTTGATCCATGTGCCTCAACACATACTTTCCAAACACTTAATGCCACCTTTATAGCCACCTAGTTACGGTGTGGTGTTTGATGTCATTAAAGCATCCTTCTGGTGATGGTGATTAGCATGATCTCATGGTCGAAGGAATTAGGTTACTATGTATCAGAAAGCTTATAGCAAATGAACTATTAAAATGACTTGATCTTTATGCTATGCTTATCTATAGGAGTATGTCCATCATACCATTCTCCTAATAATATGATCTCGTTGTTAATAACATCTCAATGTTCATGATCGAGAAACCACGATCATCTATTAACCAACAAGCTAGTATTACAAAGAGGCTTTACCAAGGACTCTAATTTAGTTTACAAATCACACAAGTATTAAAGTTTCCGATTAATATTATGATAGCATGAATGTAAACATTTATCATAAACACAAAGATATAATAATAACCACTTTTATTATTGCCTCTAGGGAATATCTCCAACAGTCTCCCACTTGCACTAGAGTCAACTAATCTAGATTACATGGTAATATACCGAACACCCATGCCAGTTTGGTGCTGGTCATGTTTTGCCCTCGGGAGAGGTTTAGTCAACGGATCCGCCACATTCAGATATGTGTGTACTTTGCAAATATTTTTGTCACCATCTTGGGAATGCTCTCGAATAGCGTGAAAATGTAGCTTGATGTGCTTCAGCTTCTTGTGTGACCTTGGTTCTTGCGCATTAGCTATGGCACCCATGTTATCACAGTAGATAGACATTGGGTCCAGCGCACTTGGAACCACACCGAGCTCTGTAATGAACTCCTTCATCCATATCGCCTCTTGTGAAGCCTCCGAAGCAGCTATGTATTCCGATTCAGTTGAAGATCTCGCCACAAGGCTTTGCTTTGCACTCCTCCAGCTAACTACTGCACCATTCAAAGTAAATACGTATCTAGATTGAGATTTAGAATCATCCAGAGCGATGTTCCAACTTGCATCAGTGTAACCATTAACAACGAGATGTTCATCACCTCCATAAGAAAGAACCATATCCTTAGTTCTTCTCAAGTACTTAAGGATGTTTTTGACCGCTGTCCAATGATCCACTCCTGGATCACTTTGATATCTGCTAGTTAGACTAACAGCATATGCAATGTCGGGTCTAGTACATAGCATGGCATACATAGGAGATCCTATGGCTGAGGCATAGGGAGTCTTACTCATCCTTTCTCTATCTTCTGCCGTTGCAGGACTTTGAGTTTTACTCAAGGTCGTATTGGGCAACATGGGCAATAACCATTTCTTGCTATCTTCCATTCCAAACCTCTTTAGAACTTTGTCCAAATATGTACTCTGTGACAATGATATTAGGCGTCTCGATCTATCTCTATAAATATTTATGCCTAATATGTAAGCTGCTTCGCTAAGATCTTTCATTGAAAAACTATTATTCAAATAATCCTTCACACTATTAAGAAGGTCTACATCATTCCCAATCAACAATATGTCATCTACTTATAGTATTAAGAATGCTACAGAGCTCCCACTCAGTTTCTTGTAAATACAAGCTTCTCCATAAGTTTGTATAAAACCAAAGCTTTTGTTTACCTTATCAAAATGTTGATTCCAACTTCGTGATGCTTGCTTCAACCCATAAATGGACCGTTGAAGTTTGCATACCTTGTTAGCATCTTTAGGATCGACAAAACCTTTGGGTTGCATCATATACAACTCTTCATCAATGTCTCCATTGAGGAACGCCATTTTGACATCCATCTGCCATATCTCATAATCATAATATGCAGCGATTGCTAATAAAATCCTCACAGACTTTAGCTTCGCTACCTGTGAGAAAGTCTCATCGTAGTCAACTCCTTGAATTTGTCGAAACCCTTTTGCAACAAGTCGAGCTTTATAGATAGTAACTTTACCATCAGCATCTGTTTTCTTCTTGAAGATCCATTTGTTCTCGACAGCCTTCCGACCATCTGGTAAGTCCACCAAAGTCCATACTTGGTTTTTGACTTTTCGTACATGGATCCAATCTCGGATTTCATGGCTTCTTGCCATTTATTGGAATCTGGGCTCATCATCGCTTCCTCATATGTCGCAGGGTCATCGGTGTTGTCCACCAACATGACACTCATAACGGGATCATACCAATCAGGAGTGGTACGAGTTCTCGTTGACCTGCGAGGTTTCTTAGTAACTTCAACCGAAGTTTCATGATCAACATCATTAGCTTCCTCTCTTATTGGTGTAGGCGCCACGGGAACTACTTCCGGTGCTATGCTACTCGCAAGTTCAAGAGAAGGTTCAACAACCTCGTCGAGTTCTACTCTCCTTCTAGTCACTTCTTTCGAGAGAAACTCCTTCTCTAGAAAGGATCCATTATTGGCAACAAAGATTTTGACCTCGGATCTATGATAGAAGGTATACCCAATAGTTTCCTTCGGGTATCCTATGAAGATGCATTTTTCCGCTTTGGGTTCAAACTTGTCGGGTTGTAACTTCTTTACATAAGCTTCGCAACCCCAAACTTTAAGGAACGACAATTTAGGTTTCCTCCCAAGCCATAATTCATACGGTGTCGTTTCAACGGATTTAGATGGTGCCCTATTTAAAGTGAATGCGGATATTTCTAATGCATAACCCCAAAACGATAGCGGTAAATCTGTAAGTGACATCATAGAACGAACCATATCTAAGAGAGTTTGATTACGATGTTCGGACACACCATTACGTTGTGGTCTTCCCGGCGGTGTCAATTGTGAAATTATTCCGCATTTCTTCAAATGCTCAACAAACTCGTAACTTAGATATTCACCTCAACGATCAGATCGTAAAATTTAATCTTCTTGTTATGTTGATTCTCCACCTCACTTTGAAATTCCTTAAACTTCTTGAAAGTTTCAGACTTATGTTTCATGAAATAGATATACCCATATCTACTCAAGTCATCCGTGAAGGTAAGAACATAACGATAACCACCACGCGATGCTACACTCATTGGGCCACACACATCAGTATGTATGATTTCCAATAAGTCTGTAGCTCGCTCCATCATACCAGAAAATGGAGTCTTAGTCATTTTACCCATCAGACATGCTTCGCATCTTTCAAGTGATTCGAAATCAAGTGATTCAAGAAGTCCACTGGAATGGAGTTTCTTCATACGCTTCACTCCAATGTGACCAAGACGACAGTGCCACATATAGGTCGAGTTATCATTTAATTTCAAACGTTTAGCTTCAATGTTATTAATATGTGTATTACTACAATCAATATTCAATAAGAATAGACCATCGATCAAAGGTGCATGTGCATAAAACATATTACTCATATAAATCGAACAACCATTATTCTCAGACTTAAACAAGTAACAAACATGATCCGGATATAATGTTCATGCTCAACACAGGCACCAAATAACAATTATTTAAGTATAAAACTAATCCCGATGGTAGATGAAGAGGTAGCATGCCGACCGCGATCACATCAACCTTTGATCCATTTCCAACGTGCATCGTCACCTCGTTTTTGCTAGCTTCCGTCTATTCTGCAGCACTTGTTTCGAGTTACAAATATGAGCAACCGAACCAGTATCAAATACCTAGGCACTACTACAAGTACTAGTGAGATACACATCAATAAAATGTATATCGGATATACCTTTCTTCTTGATGTTGCCGTTCTTCAAATCCGCCAAGTACTTAAGGCAATTCCGCTTCCAGTGACCTTCTCCCTTGCAGTAAAAGCACTCAGTATCATCCTTAGGCCCAGCCTTGGTCTTCTTCGCTGGAGCGATAACTTTCTTACCGCCCTTCTTCAAGTTTCCCTTTTTCTTAGACTTGCCTTGCTTCTTGAATTTGGTGGTCTTATTGACCAACAACACTTGGTGCTCTTTCTTGATCTCCACTTCCGCAGACTCTAACATGGAGAAGAGTTTAGGCAACGACTTGTCCATGTTTTGCATATTGTAGTTCATCACAAAGTTCTTGTAACTTGGTGGTAGTGATTGGAGGACACGGTGAATCCCCAAAGCATTAGGAATCACTATACCCAAGATTTGAAGCTTGCTTGCGTGCCCAGACATCTTAAGGACGTGCTCACTGACGGAGCTGCCCTCTTCCATCTTGCAGTTAAAGAACTTTTCAGAAGCCTCATAACTCTCAACTGCCGCGTGAGCCTCAAATATCATTTTGAGTTCACGGACAATATCATGTGGGTCATGGTTCTCAAACCTTTTCTGAATCTACGATTCCAAAACATACAAGATATCACACTGAACTGTGGAGTACTGATTCTTCCGAGCGAGGAAAACATTCTTTACCTCATCGGTAGCATCAGCTGCAGGCGGGTCACCCAGCGGTGCATCCAGCACATAGGTCAAATTACCAGCATTGAGGACAATCCTCAAATTGCGGAACCAATCCGCAAAGTTGCTTCCATTTTTTCAACTTTTCTTTCTCTAGGAACACATTAAAATTGATGGTAGGGGCCGCCATTGATCTGCAACATATTTGCAATAGTTTAGATTAAGTTTATGACAAATTGAGTTCTAATTAATCTAGGTGAAATCCCACTCAAAACAATATCCCTCACATTGTTTTAGTGATCACATGAACCAAATCAACCATATCAAAACCGATCATCACGAGAGTTGATGTAGCTTCAATGGCGAACAATCAACATGTTCATCATATCTACTATATGACTCATGCTTTACCTTTCGGTGATCCGTGTTCCGAGACCATGTCTTTACATGCTAGGCTCGTCAAGATCAAACCTTAGCTTCCGCATGACCAAATCTAGCTTGCTTACGTTGTATACACTCACAGAATCTAACACACCCGATCATCACGTGGTGCTTCTAAACAACGAGCTTTAGCAACGGTGCTTACTAAGGATGAACACTTTATAACTTGAATTTTTTTGTGCTTGAGGGATCATCTTATAATGCAACCATCGTGAACTAAGCAATACAGGATGCATAAAAGGATTAACATCACATGCAATTCATAATATGTGATATGATATGGCCTTTCTTCTTGTGCATCCGATCTCCATCTTCAAGCACGAACATGATCTCCATCATCACCGACATGGCGTCAAGGTCAATGGCGTCGCTTCATGGTTGTCGTCCACCAGCATCAACTATTACAACTACTTTGAATAATAGACACGCAGGTTGCCGACTTACAATAAGGAACATTGCATATGGCTCCTGCAGGTTGCCGACTTACAATAAGGAACATTGCATACATCATATATGATCACAATCATGGCCATATCACATCACAGCACACCCCTGCAAAACAAAGTTAGACACCACTAATTTTCTTTGCATGTTTTACATGGTTTGGGGCTTTCAATAAGTGTCGTTCTAACTTACGAACAAGAACCACAACGTTGATGCTTGAACTATCAAGTTTCCATTGTAAATTGAATCTATACTATGATGGGAGAGACAGACACCCGCAAATCCACTTATGCAATACAAGTTGCATGTTAAGCATGGAGCAAGTCTCATGAACGATGCCATTTAAGGTTAGCCCGGCCCGATTCATCCCATCATACCGCAAGATGCAAAGTACACAAAAAGCAATTGATAATAAAGGCACCACCGCCCACAATGACCATTGTGTTCTACTTGTGCAACAAATCTACGTATAGACACGGCTTCTGATACCACTGTAGGGGTTCGTAGCATGGAAAATAAAAAAATTCTATCGCATGCACACAAACAAGCCAAGATCTATCTACTAGATTGTAGCAACGAGTCGATAGGAGCACTCACCCTCGAAGATTCCAAAACGGTTAACGAGAGCAGATTCTCGTGGGTGATGTAGTCGTACACTTGTCGATCTCAAGATTGTGTAGACGATCCTTCCGACGCTGCGTTCCGGCAGCGCTTCCGCAGTCGGTCACACATTCGGTACTCTATGAAGACCTTCCTCTCCCTTGTTCCAGCAGGCAGCGTAGGTTGTAGTTCTCCCCTCGCGATTCCGGCAGCACGACGGCATGGTGTCGGAAGTAGAGGGAAGATCCCGCAGGGCTTCGCCTAAGTCGGTGCGAGTTATGGTGGATCTAGGGTTTTCCGGCAATCTAGGGTTTAGAAGGCCGGGAGGAGGAGGAGGTGTCGGCGGCGTCTAGGGCAACGGCGATGAGGTGGCGATGATGCTAGGCGGCAGATGGTGGCGGCGGCGTGCGGCGGTGTGGCAGCGGCGACGCACGGGGTGGAGGGCTGGCTCTTGTGTGTTTGGGGCAGCCCTCCCCTCTATTTATGAGAGGAGGGTAGCCTTGGTAGGGGACGGTTTGAATCCAAACCCAAACCCAAGTTGGATTGAAAGAAGAACTCTTTCCTTCTTCCACTAGGAAACTATTGTTCCAGTTTGACTTTTCAAACCTCCCGTTTGACTTTTAATTTCGATCTTTAATTCTATCTTTGCAAATGCTCAAACCAAGTGACATAGGATATGATCCAATCATTCCACTTACCCATGACACATTCATGGACCATTCCCCTTCTGGTCCGGTGAACCTTCTAGACCCTTCTAGAACCTCTCCGATGAAAACATTGAAATCATTCCCGAACTCCGGAATCGGACTTTCCTTATATGAATCTTATTCTCCGGACCATTCCGGATCTCCTCGTGATATCCCGGATCCCATCCGAGACTCGGAACAACATTCAGTATCCCTACTAACATTCCATATCTAGTAAACAACATCGAATCCTTAAGTGTGTCTCCCTACGGTTCGTGAATTATGCGGACATGACCGAGACACTTCTCCGATCAATAACCAATAGAGGAATCTAGAAATTCATATGGCTCCCACATATTTCTACGATTACTTTGCGATCGAATGAACCACTTACATATGATACCAATTTCCCTTTGTCTCACGATAGTTTACTTATCCGAGGTTTTGATCGTCGGTATCTCTGCATACCTAGTTCAACCTCGTTACCGATAAGTACTCTTTTCCCATTCTCATGATATGTGATCCCTTGTGAACCATTCACATGCTTGCAAGCCAATTGGATGACATTTCACCGAGAGGGCCCAGAGTATATCTATCCGTCATATGGATGGACAAATCCCACTCTTGATCCATGTGCCTCAACACATACTTTCAGAACACTTAATGCCACCTTTATAGCCACCCAGTTACGTGTTGGAATTATTCCCTAGAGGCAATAATAAAGATGTTATTATTATAATTCTTGTTCATGATAAAGTTTATATTCCATGCTAGAATTGTATTAAGCGGAAACTTTAATACTTGTGTGGTTTGTGAACAACACCGTGTCCCTAGTATGCCTCTATGGACTAGCTCATTGATTAATGATGGTTAAGGTTTCCTAACCATAGACATGAGTTATCGATTAATAATGAGATCATATCATTAGGAGAATGATATGATGGACAGACCCAAACTAAGCGAAGCAATTAGATCGTGTCATCGTGTTCATTTTTGCGAAGCTTTTCTTATGTCAAATATTGTATTCCTTAGACCATGAGATAATACAACTCCCTGGTATCGGAAGAAAGCTTTGAGGTCATCAAACGTCATCCTATGAGAGGGTGATCATAAAGGTGTCTCTCAGGTAATCGGAAAGTACCTGTTGGGTTGTATGTATCGAGATGGGATTTGTCCCTCCCAAGTCGGAGAGATATACTTCGGGCCCACTCGGTAATCGATATCAACACCGCTTGCAAGCATGTGGTTAAGGAGTTAATCACAAAGTGATATCGGATTACGGAACGAGTAAAGTACTTGTTGTGAACGAGATTGAACTAGGTATGACGGTACCGACGATCAAATCTCGGGCAAGTAACATATCGCGAGATGAAGGAATACATATATGGGATTGATTGAATCCTGGCATCGTGGTTCATCCGATATGATCATCGATGAATGTGTGGGAGTCAATATGGGTTTCCAGACCCCGTTGTTGATTATTGATAGAAGATCACGTCTGCATATTCTCGAACCCGAAGGGTCACACACTTAACATGTCTCGACGCTAGGATAGATTGGATAATTGGTTTATGAGTTTTTGTTCGGAGTCTCGGATGGGATCCGGGACGTCACGAGATGTTCCGGAATGGACCGGAGAATAAGATTCATATAAGGCAATGCAGTTTTTGGAGTTCGGAATTGTTTCGGGTTAATCGGTATTGTACCGGAAGCTTATAGAACCTTCCAGAGGGGTACCAACGTGGACCCACCTGCCGGGAGGGGGCATGGGCCTATGAGGGAGTGCCCAGGCCGCATTGGGACAGGGGCACAAGGCCCCATAGGGCCCAGCCGGCCAACCTAGGGCAAAACCCTAGGAGAGCTTCTAGAAGGGGGAAACTTGCCCCCCACTCCTCCCTCCTTGGCCGCCGGCCCTAGGGTTTGGGGGAGGGGCAAGGGCTGGCCGCCCACCCCTCTATATAAAGAGGGCTGGGGGCGCACCCCTCCTACACCTCCTCCTCAAGCCCTAGCCGCCCTGCTGCCCTCCTCTCTCTCTCCCTCCCGACTGCGTGTAGGCGAAGCCCTGCTGCAGAAACTCTCCACCACTTGCACCGCGCCGTCACATTGTAGATCCAATCCGTCTCTTCACCATACTTGCTGGACCGAGGAAGGAGGAGACGTCGAGGTGCCGTACGTGTGCATCTCTCGGAGGCATCGCCACTTGCGGTGTTAGATCGGATCGGATCACGAGGAGGAGAAGCGAGTATGACTACATCACCTACGTTCCGTCGAACGTTCCGCTGTGCGAATCTTCAAGGGTATGAAGATCTCATCTATTCCCTCTCGTTGTTTGCATCTCCTAGATTAGATCTTGGCTTTCCCGTTCGCATCCGTAGGAAACTTTTTGATTTACTATGCTGCAAAACCCTTCATTACGGTGTGGTGTTTGATGTCATCAAAGCATCCTTCCGGTGATGGTGATTAGCATGATCTCATGGTCGAAGGAATTAGGTTACTATGTATCAGAAAGCTTATAGCAAATGAACTATTAAAATGACTTGATCTTTATGCTACGCTTATCTATAGGAGTATGCCCATCATACCATTCTCCTAATGATATGATATCGTTGTTAATAACATCTCAATGTTCATGATCGAGAAACCACGATCATCTATTAACCAACAAGCTAGTTGTAAGACCCCACCTTTATAAAGGTAAAGGTCCCTGTGATTGCAATGCTAGTCCCTGGATCAAATGCTAGCATCCAGAGTTTAAGATGAAGTACACAGAAACAAAGGTCATTATTACATCGTCATTCCAGAGATAACATAGTCTTTTACAACTCCATAGCCATAGGCTAGTACATGAGTTTAACTTAACAATAATATAAATAAAAGTCATCATCTTCATGTGCCATAGACAAGCATGTTGAGTGTAGACTCATAAACCTAATCCTCATCAGAGTAACCTGCAACATCACAAGTTACAGCCATAGTGGATCAATACATTGGAATAGTATTGGCAAGTGATACCTTAGTAGAATAATAGTTTCTAGATTCTACATGAATTTGGCTAAGTGTAGCTTAGGCTTGCTTTGCTCAAAATAGGGTTTTACCTATCAGTTGAAAACAACTAAGTTTTTGTTTGGCAGAAACTCCCAAGGAACCACCAATAGACATTGGTGAACCTTTACCCTTGTGCAACCACAAGTTTTTAACTTAGAAATTGGGATGAGGAGATTCTTGATAGCTTCCATGTCTTGATGCTCAAATTTTCCATTGCCGGGGACATGGCTAAGTACTTAGATTCTTCCTTCTCGAGAGGTGGTGCACTTTCCCCACAAGACTCGACATGCATCGAGACAAGACCTTTTAGAAGCTTTCCCTTAGACCAGAATGGATGCGCTCCAAACCTATCACCCCCTACCACCAACTGTCCATTTGGCTAAGTTATTGCAACCTATATGATCCAGGCAGAGCCCATAATGCCATGTGGCTGCACTAGAAGCTTCTTAACATATGGCATCTCAAATCCCTTTTGTTCCTGGGTTGCTTTCCACAAGTGTGATACACAAGGAAGACCATAGATATGGGCCTTGTGTAACCACTCAACATAACCCAAACACACATTCCACCCAGGTGATTCATTCACTTAGTTGTTTTATTAAGCAAAAACACAAGTCAAAAGACTTAGCAATATTTTCCATAGCATGTATATAATCCACCCTTGGTTACTACTAGCTAGGCTAAGCATGGCAATAGCAAGTATCCTAACTTAGAGAAAATTCTAACAATTCTACTACTACTAGGATTTCCCAAGCATGGCATATAGATACTTAGCAAAAATTATCATGTAAGCCCTATACAAAATACCACTAATGCATAGTCAAAATATTGGGACTAAATATGAAGAACCACTTGCCTTGGTAGTTAGGGGAGTAACAACAATCCTCACAGTCACAATCACCACTAGCACCAAAATCTACACATAAAATGATAGCACCAAATTCATATTTCAAATAATCAAGCAAAATTATATTAATGCATGCAAATGCCATGTTATGATTTTTATAAACTGAACAATACAAGTAAAATAGTACTGATCAATAAACTAAACATTTATACACCAATTAAACTTAATTTGGCCTTTAAAACATTTTCCAAGTAATTTTTATACACAAAATAGGCCTACAAATGTCTCTGCATAAAATTCTAATTTAACAGAACAAAATCACAAAACTAAGACTACAGATGTGTAGGATTTATTTTTGTGATTCCAATGATATATTATTTGTATTTTTTGGATAAACAGAACAAAAGTTATTGAATTTACAAGTTTGAATAACTAATAGATGAAATTCTAGATTTTAAATTTAAAACCCAACCACGTGGGCGTATCTGATTGGCTGATACCGTTTCGGTTGGATCGATCATCTAGAGCCGTAGGATTTAATTGACACTGTGCGGCTCAGATCTAAAGAAAACGCTTCGTTAAGTGATATATTTGTGGCCACAAGAAATAGATCGGACGGCTGCTGAGCACGCGACCATTGCCTGGCGGCGCTAGTGACGGCGGCGTGGCGGCGGCGCACTGCCAGTGGAGTTCCAACGGCTACAGAGGGGGCTGGGTTTGGCAGAGACGCTTACCAGACTCGCGAGGTCACGCTGATGCTCAATGTCTCGCTGGTGTGAACGGGGGCGTGCTGTGTTGGCCGGAGGAGCTCGTCGGAAAGCTTGCAGGCGTCGGGCACGTCTTGACGTAGATGACGGCGATGCCCTGGGCCTCCCTAGTACAAATAAACCACATCAGTGGCTACACAAAGACACAGCTCACACGGGCGTTTGATCTAGAAGTCAAGGGGCGCTCGATCGGTCGTTCACTGGGCTCGATGGAGGCGACGTCCTGGGGCATTACAGAGCAAACAGATGGTATGAGATGAAGAGAAGGGACCAGGGAAGCATTACAGCAAGAATTAGAAGGCACGGGGTGGACGGTGCTCACCGGAATCGTTCGCCGGAGGTGTTCAGGCAGCAGCGGTTCGATCTCAATTGCGAGCGGCCTAGGGGTGATTAAGGAGCGGGGTTGAGGGGAAATGGTTGCGGCGGTGTGGGGTTTAAGTAGCAGGTGAGGGCTAGGCGAGTTACTACCTGAATCAAAGGAATTGATTCGAATTTAATCAGCGAGGTAACGGGCGGCGACAACATGTTCATCGCGCGAGATTTGGGGAAGACGACGACGGCGTGGCGTTGGGGCCACTGGTCAGCGACTGCGGGGTTGGTTCGACATGGGTGAGAGAGAGGGGGAGGAAATGGCCCGGGTGGGCTTGCTGGGCTGGCTCTGTTGCTGGGCCGAATATGTGGCGCCGGCCTTTTCTTATTTTCTTATTCTTTTTCTTTTTCTATTTTGATTTTCTGAACCCATTTTCAAATGTTATTCAAATGGGTTTAAATTCAAACTTCCTCTGGATTTTTGTAAAATAGTCCAAGTATATATTTGTGTACAAAACATTACTGTTTGATCACAAATACTTTGGTCCATTAAAATAGAATTAAAACCATGCCTTAATTAAATATTTTACAATAGGCATATAAATTGTTTTATGTTCGAATTGTTTTGAAACTTTTGTGTGGCTTTGGTATTTACTTTCCAATCATTACTGATCCTAATCATATTTAGAAAGTAAAATATAAACCTTGCCTTACTTGAATAGGTAATAGGCAAAATATGGTTTCTTACGTTGAAAATTCCTTTGAAAAAGATCAAATGCTTATGAATGCATGAATGCTATGCAAACTTTATAAATCGTGATTTTTGAGATGTTACAAATCTAGCCCCCTTAAGGTGAATCTCACCCTCGAGATTCAGATTGGCTAGCAAATAGGTGAGGGTGGTCTTTTTGAAGATCATCTTCTCTTTCCCAAGTTGCTTCCTCTTTGGAATGGTGGTTCCACTGAACTTTGCAAAACTTGATAGTCTTAGTCCGAGTAACTCTTTCTGCAATCTCAAGAATCTTGATAGGCTTTTCTTCATAGGTGAGATCACTTTCCAATTGGACCTCTTCCAAAGGTATAGTATCCTTCAAAGAAGTCTCTTCCATCTCCGGATGGCATTTCTTTAGCTGACTTACGTGAAATACATTGTGAACGGCAAACAATGATTCAGGCAATTCAATCTCATATGCTACTTCTCCTTTATGGCTCAGAATCTTGAATGGTCCAACATATCTTGGTGCCAATTTTCCTTTGACTCCAAACCTTTTCACTCCACGAAGTGGTGATACTCTAAGATAAGCTCTATCACCCACCTCATAGGTGACTTACCTACGCTTTGGATCCGCGTAGCTCTTCTGTCGGGACTATGCTATCTTCAATCTGTCCTTTACTAACTTGACTTTCTCTTCAGCTTCCTTGATTAGTTCTGGTCCGAACAAGTTTCTTTCTCCAACACCATTCCATAGCAATGGTGTAGTACACTTTCTCCCATAGAGAAATTCAAACGGTGCCATCTCAATACAGGCTTGATTGCTGTTGTTGTAAGAGAATTCTGCATAAGGCAGACTTTCATCCCAACTAGCACCATAATCTAGGGCACATGCCCTCAACATATCCTCTAGAATCTGGTTGGTCCTTTCTGTCTGTCCATCAGTCTGGGGATGAAAAGCAATGATGAATTCCAATCTCGTTCCCAATGACTCATGCAGTTGCCTCCAAAAATTGGAAGTGAATTGAGTTCCCCTATCAGACACAATACTCTTGGGTACTCCATATAGACACACAATCCTATTCATATAAATCTTGGCTAACTTGGCACTTGTATAAGTTGTCTTCACGAGTATGAAATGAGCCACTTTAGTTAGGCGATCTACTACGTCCCAAATATAATCATATCCTGATCTAGTCCTTGGCAGTCTGGTGATGAAATCCATGCCAATCTTGTCCCACTTCCAATCAGGAATAGGTAGTGGTTGTAACAATCCTGCTGGTTTTTGATGTTCCGCTTTCACTCTACTACATACATCACACAAAGCAATATGTTCGGCGATGTCCTTCTTGAGATTATTCCACCAAAATCTTTCCTTCACATCCATGTACATTTTGGTGTTACCCGGATGAATGGAATATGGTGAGTTGTGTGCTTCTTGTAAAATCAGTTTCCGAAGCTCCATATCTTGCGGAATGCAGATACGTTTTCCATATCATAAAGTACCATGTTCGTCTTCATGGAATCCTTTGGCTTTTCCCTTGCTAATCTTTTCCTTAATCTCTTCAATTTCCTTGTCTATATTTTGGGCTTCCTTGATTTTGTCCAACAAGGTGGGTTGAACATCCAATGACATGAGATGTCCTTCAGGCACTATCTCCAATCTAAGATCTTTGAATTGGGCACACAGATCATCTGGCAATTCCTCCTTAGTGAGGCCATTCACATAAACTTTATGGCTTAATGCATCCCCTACAACATTTGCTTTACCGGGGTGGTATTGCAAACTCAAGTCATAGTCCTTGATGAGTTCTAGCCATCTTTTTGTCTCATGTTGATTTCTTTCTGAGTGAAGATATACTTCAAACTTTTGTGATCTGTGAACACTTTGCAACGCTTTCCCAAAAGATAATGTCTCCATGTTTTGAGTGCATGGACAACAGAGGCTAACTCTAAATCATGAGTAGGATAATTCACTTCATGAGTTTTGAGTTGTCTCGAGGCATAAGCCACAACTTTCCCTTCTTGCATCAAAGCTGCACCTAATCCTTGGTGAGATGCATCACAATACACTTGGAAATCCTTCTCCAAATCTAGCAGACATAAGACTGGTGCTGTCACTAGTCTCTTCTTCGACTCTTGGAAACTGAGTTCACATCCTTCAGTCCAATCAAATTTCTTGTCTTTCTTAAGTAACTCCGTCATTGGCTTAGCTACCTTTGAGAAATTCTCAATAAATCTTCTATAGTATCCTGCCAAGCCAAGGAAACTACGGACTTCTTTCACTGACTTAGGAGATTACCACTCAGTTACAGCTGACACTTTTGTAGAATCAACTGCTACACCCTATCCTGTCACAATATGTCCAAGAAATCCGACTTCATTCAACCAGAATTCACACTTGCTGAATTTGGTATATAGTTTATGCTCCCTAAGATTTTCAAGTATCAACCGCAAATGTCCTTCATGCTCTTCATTTCTCTTGGAATAGATCAAAATGTCATCGATGAAAATGACAACAAATTTGTCAAGAAATTCCATGAACACCTTGTTCATCATATTCATGAAATAGGTTGGTGCATTTGTCAAACCAAATGGCATCACGGTGTACTCATACAATCCATCCTAGTGGTGAAAGAAGTCTTAGGTATGTCTTGTTCTCTTATCTTTAGCTGAAAGTAGCCTGATTGAAGATCAATCTTTGAGAACACACGGGCTCCTTCTAACTGATCAAACAAATCATTGATTCTGGGCAAAGGATACTTGTTCTTGATAGTCACCTCATTGAGTGATCGGTATTCTATGCATAACCTTTGACTTCTATCTTTCTTTTCAACAAACAAGACTTGTGCTCCCCAAGATGAAGAACTGGGTTGAATAAATCCTTTCTGCAACTGTTCTCCAAGTTGTTTCTTGAGTTCCTTCAACTCATCAACTAACATCTTGTAAGGTCTCTTTGCTATTGATCATGATCCTGGCAGCAAGTCAATCAGAAACTCAACATCTCTATCTGGTGGCATTCTTGGCAATTCCTCCGGAAACACATCCGGATATTCTCTCACAATTAGCACACTATCTATGCTAACCCCCTTAAGAGAATTTAGCTTACTCCCTTTTGATCCAAAGTTAGACTTGAATCTAATCCGTTTCTTATCCGGGGTTGTGAGTGTGACAGTACGATTGGCACAATCTAGAACCCCTTCGTACTTAGTCATCCAATCCATTACCAAAATAACATCCAAACCTTGGGAGTCTAGGGTTATCAAACTAACTGGAAACTTATGCTTTCCAAATTCTATTACTAGATCATGACATCCACGACTTACTATCATATCCCCACCGGGAGAACTTACTTTTATAGGACACCCAATATTTTCAGTTGGAAATCCATTTCTATCAACAAATGCTCTTGATATGAATGAATGCGATGCGCCAGTATCAAAAAGAACAAGTGCTGGAACAGAATTGAGTTTGAACTTACCAGCCACAGCATCAGATTCTTCATAGATTTCTTCCACATTGATGTGGTTCACTTGTCCCTTTTGGAAGGGATTGGGCTTGTTGGCACCATCAACTTTCTTTTCTGGGCACTCATTAGCATAGTGCCCCATCTTCTTACACTTGAAGCATTCAACCTGACTGAGATCTTTCTTGATAGGCTGACTCCCACTTCCACTTCCACCTCCACTGTGGTGGCTCTTGTGTCCACTCTTGTGGTTCATATACTTGTCATTATCATGACTGCGGTGATCTTGTTGTCATGATGACGGTTGTGGTTGTGGTGGTTGTTGTACTTTCCATGTTTGTGGGATCCAGAACTCCCGCTATCATCATGATGAGAATGCTTGTGAGACGATCCCGAGCTGTGCTTATCAAAGCTATGCTTCCTCTTTATACTCTCAACCTATTTCATCTTGTTTTCCAAGATGGTAGCCTTTTCACAAAGTGATTGGTAGGTTGGAACATAGGCAACAGACAACTGCAGGTTCAACTCATCATTCAGTCCTTCGAGGAATTTCTCCTTCCTCTTGGCATCTGTATCAACTTCATCTAGTGCATAACGCGCCAGATTGTTGAATTCCTCAATGTACTCAGCCACACTGCGGTGACGCTATTTCAGATTGTGAAACTCCTTTTTCTTCAAATTCATCACTCCGGATGAGATGTGAGCTGTGCGGAATCCATCCTCAAAGATAGCCCAAGTCACATCCTCAATGGGAGTGGTGATCTGAAAGTTGTCCCACCAGGTTGCTGCTGGCCCTTCAAGCAGATGTGTTGCGAACCTGACCTTTTCATCATCGGTGCAGCCAACAGTCACTAAGTCCTTGTTCACTAAACGTAACCAGTCATTGGCTACCATTAGATCAGTGGTTCCCGAGAACTTTGCAGACCTTAGTCTTAGAAATTTGGTGAGCATGTCAAATCCTGGCGGATTATTCTGGTTGTTGTTATTGTTGTTGTTATTCTAGTTCTGGTTCTGCATGAATGTTTTCATCATCTACATCAGTTGAGCTTGTGTTGTCATCAATTGTTGCATATCGGGAGTGATGTTGTTGTTGTTTTGGTTGGGGTTGGCATGTCGAGGAGGCATATGTGGTTTTAATAAGGATAAGAATGAGATACCCATAGATGCTTAACATGCACAATACATCACATAGAACAATCACATTAACCAAGCATCAAAATAACATAGAGTTTGAACGACATAAACAACAAGTTTTGAAAATGCAATCACACCATAGCAAGCCATCCACATGTTGGATGGTCATTGCGACTCAATAATCAAAGTACGGTAGATGAAAGATAATCGAGTAGTCTACACTACTCCTCCGCATCAATCTCCACATCAATGAGGGTAAGACCTGTATTCTCCATGGCAGTCTTGTATTCATCAACACTAGTGGTCAAGGCCTCAATCTTGGCCCTAAGAGCCCTCTTCTATGAGCGAAGCCTCTCAATCACTCCCTGCTGGTGCTCAAGCTCAAAGTCCTTGGCCTCTAACTCTTCCTTCATCTCCCGGATCTTCCTGTTCCTGTTTTGGACTCTTTTCTCCTGGCTCTTGAATTTCTTTTCATGGCTTTCAAATCTAGCCTCCATTTCCTTGACGATCTCGTCTTGCTCCGCGAAGAGCTTGTCCTTCTCTCGTAGCTGAACCTGGAGCTAATCATTGCTAAGCATGACGTTGCTAGGGAATATCTCCAACATCATAGGCATCTTCAAATGGTTAAGGTGAAAGGGAGGTCTAATATGAGTTATATGCTTAACAGACCATAAACTAGAAATCTCATGTCCCTTGAGTACGAGGGCCGCTCCTCATGCTACTCAACTTTAGTTACTTGCAAGTTCTTGTCATAGTGAATACATGCGTATCATAGAGAACCGCCAACGGGGTACCCCTTGCACATGATACAAGAGCTATCCCATAATCAAAATGACAAGGCAAGCAGACAATGAGCATCTCAACAATATTCTTATTTGCCATGGGAAAATGGCGTTTTTTTATTTATTTCATGTTTTCAATATGTGTCTCTTTTTTATAAGATGAAAGCTTCATAGATTGCTCATTATGGTTATGCTGCAAGTTTCCACCATGATTAGGCATGGATTAAGGTAGCGGCCCAAGCGTTTCTCTAACACATATACATAACTCCATGGACTTACAAGCTCCCATTTTATTTCACACCAACGACATCAGCAAACAAAAGAGCATGATATCAACTGGGTATATATTTACAGGTGTTGAAAGCGTTCCCAGTGACAGCACGGTTCTGCTAACTCCCAGCCTATAATTTGCAAGCATATAACTTTCATGGACAGTCACAATGGTTCAGGTTTATTAAGTGCAAGAAATAAAGTGTGCCATCAAGTTCGTGAGATCTTTACTAACTAAATTTTCATAACAAGCAAACATTTTGTTTGGAAGAAAATAAGGCATAATGAATATGCACGGAATAGCAAATGATGCTAGTAGGTAGGTATGGTGGACACTTTTGACAATATTGGTTTTGGGGAGTTGGAAACACGAGTAGAGCTCATACTCGGTGCAAGTGAAGGTTAGAAATAGAGAGGGAGCGACAAACGAGAGAGTAATAACTGTCATAATCATGCTTGCAAAAAAACAGAACTAATTATAGCATGAAAGTGATTCAAGAACTCTGAGGCAAAATAAATCATCGATGCTTACTGACTATTGTTCAGTCATATGCATGCGTGAGCATGTGCCAAGTCGATTCACATGAAACATTCAGAGGAGGATACCATAATATCATACCAAATTCTGAATAGAATAATGCAAGAAAACATTCATATGACATGCTACAAACTATTATCAAGTTGGAGCTAATCATAAGAGAGCAAGAACTACTAAGCATCCATAAATAACATACGCCTTACATGAACAAACTAAGCATGCCCACAATGATGAGTATATGTACAAAAATGAAAACAAATAGAGTTCGTTACCAGCCTCTTACCACACCTCAAGTTATGTTAATCTTCATTATTGCCCTTCACTTGTGTGGCTTGAATAATAACATGAAACCAATCTTCACTGAGGACCATTGAACCCAACAAAGAACTTCACAAAACCAAAGAAGAAGAACAAATATTTTTGGTGTTTTCGATTTTTAAAGCAAGCACACAAAGCAAAAACAAACAAAGCAAAATCTTTTGGATTTTCTTTAAGGCAAACCAAAGATAAAAAGCAAAGAAACAAACCAAGAGTAACAACGAAAATATTTTTGGTATTTTTGTGTTTTGGGAAAGCAGAAACAAAAACCAAAAGAAAGTGAAACATGGATATATAAAGAACCGATGAAACATGATATAAAGATGAGTGTGATGTTGGTATACCTCCCCCTAAGCTTAGGCTTTTGGCCTAAGTGGGGCTCAATAGCGCGTGTAGTAACCCAAAGCTGGTGGGTCATTGTAGGAATAATCATAATCAGGCCCTTGCGATGAATAAGAAGACGCGCTCCAGCCGTAGGACGGCTGCTGGTATGAAGACTCCCCCATATTGGAGGGCTGAACCGAATCATCTTCGGCATCCTCTCCAACATTCTCCTCTTGCTGGGAGAGCTCCTCCACGTATGTGTCAAAATCTTCCTCCGTGAGCGAACATCCTTGCCTTGGAAATTTTCATCATATAAATCCATAAGTGGCTTAGGCATCTCCTTGATATTCTCACAAGATCCCCAATGCGGCACTCTAATAGTTGCACAAAAATCAGCAAAAGGCAGGTCGACAACTATATTATAGATTTTATAATGGACCATGGGGTTAGAAGAGGACCAAATAAACCGGAAGTCCTGCACCACAGCCATGGTTAGCTTAACATATTGATATGATTCCTCTTTGACAAAGTGTTCCAACCCTGCATTAGTAATCATAGTTTGGAAATCCTGGAAGATTCCCGCGGCTCTCATAAATTCAGGGCATGGATATATGAAAGGGAAGACTTCTTCCTCACGATGGACTTTCATTGGCTCAGGTACCATCAAATCATGTTGATTCAGTTGGTATGCATTCATCTTCCTTTCTAAAATTTTAGACAAACATCAAGCCAAGAGATTTCCAAGTTGATAAATGATGAGGAACTACTATAGGAACTTGCTAGAGGGCTAAACATGCATCAAAGTGAAATATCTAAGCATAGAACAAGCATGCAAGCTCACACAACCTGACACCTATAGCAGCAAAAGATATAATCGACCAATCACAAATATAATTGGACAAGCGAAGGGGGCACATACCAAGGAGCAATCCCTCCAAAATCAGCAGCAAAGAAGGGCTGAGCAAGGAGATCAAAAATTGGGAGCAAGAACAACAGGAACTCGATCTTGAGAAAATTTTCCAGTGTTTTTTGCGAGAGAGAAAGAAGTGGCTAGAAGGAGACACTTTGGAGGGCCACAGGTGGGCCCTACCCAGGCCAGGAGCGCCCTGGGGTTGGCAGCGCCACCAGGGGGTGTGCTGGCCTGGTGGGTCCCCCTGGGCCAATCCAGGTGTCCCTCTGCCCCTTTTTTTTGAGGAAAAAATTAATGAATTTTCTGGGATTTTTGAGAAACATTATTTTTGGCCAATTTTCAGGTTATGAAAATTGATTTTCTCACATAAAAAGATTTTTTTAGAAGAAGCAAAAGCAAACCAAAACCAAAACTACAAAAGTTCTAAAACACTCTAACAAGCAAACAACTAGCAAAACTAAAACTAACAAGAGAAAGAGCAAAAACTGGAAAGGAGAAAAATAAAAGTGA
The DNA here is from genome assembly GCA_910589765.1 of Avena atlantica. Classification (NCBI taxonomy): domain Eukaryota; kingdom Viridiplantae; phylum Streptophyta; class Magnoliopsida; order Poales; family Poaceae; genus Avena; species Avena atlantica. The sequence goes on from OU342738.1 coordinate 190,987,748, forward strand.
GCAAGTATAACCATTGTGAAAGCATTGTTTTGTTTATTAAAATCCCTTTGTTAACAAGGTTGATCAAGTCTTGTTACCAAAACAATCTTATATGAAACAAAACTTTGCATTTCACAAAATGATTATGTTACCTCAAACTTGATAGCAATAGTCCCAATCATAATAGTTTCAAAACTTTCTTGTGGAATGGGACAATATATTTCTCCAACTTTGATGCTCTCAATATTTTCAATGGAATTCAGGCCATAACTCTTATCAATCTTCTTTGGGAAATAGACAATATGCTCTTTGTCATTAATATTAAAAGTTAATTTTCCTTGATTACAATTGATGACATCACCTACAGTATTAAGAAAAGGTCTCCCAAGAATAATAGACATATTATCATCTTCAAGCATCTCAAGCACAAAAAATCAGTTAAAACCAAGTAATTATGAGCCACTTGAACAGGAACATCCTCACATATACCAACAGGAATAGTAGTTGACTTATCAGCCATTTGCAAAGATATATCACTTGGTATCAACTTTTCTAGATGGAGTCTCTTGTAGAGAGAAAAAGGCATAACACTAACTCCAACTCCCAAATCACATAAAGGAGTTCTAACATAATTATTTTTAATAGAGCAAGGAATAGTTGGTATACCTGGATCACCAAGTTTCTTTGGAACCTTACCATTGAAGGAATAATTAGCAAACAAAGTAGAAATTACCTCATTAGGAATCTTCCTTTTATTAGAGACAATATCCTTCATATACTTTCAATAAGGAGGCAGCTTAATAGCATCAGTCAAATGAATTTGCAAAAATAAAGGTTTCATCCACCCACAAAACTTGTTATAGTGTTCTTCCTCCTTTGGCTTATGTTTCTTACCTGGAAAAGGCATATGTTTCTGCACCCAAGGTTCTCTTTCTCTACCATGTTTATTAGCAATAAAATCTTCCTTAGTGTACCTAGTGTTCTTAGTGTCCTTCTCAGGTTCTTCCTCAACTTCCTCCTTATCAGGAGCATCATTGTTATCATTACCACTTTTAGTTTCAGCATCAGAGACATATATACTATTAGGATCTACAGCAGGTTCAGGTGGTTCCTCAAGTATTTTATGTTTCTTTTTCTTTCTCTTATGAGGACTACCACTACTTTCACCTTGTTGAGAATCATGTTTAATTCTTTTAGGGTGTCCTTCAGGATATAAAGGATCTTGAGTGGCTATAACGCTCCTAGTTCTAATTCCATAAGCATGTTTATATCCTGAGGCATTAACTAGCATATCTTTTTGTACCTTAGCAAGTTGATCAATTTGAGTTTGAACCATTTGAAAGTGTTTACAAAGCATTTTAACATCATTAGCAGTTCTTTCCACAATATCTTTCAACTCATTAATAGCTCTAGAGTTTTCCAATAAATGATTCTAAACTTGTTTATTAAAATTACCTTGTTTAACAATAAAAGTATCAAGTTCCTCTAAGCATTGATCAGAAGGTTTACCATAAGGAACATCACCTTTATCAAAGTGTTGGAGAGAGTGTACCTCAATAGTGGATGAGTGGGGAATTGTCTTGCATAATTCTTTTATAGGAGGTAAATTCTTCACATCTTCAGCTCTAATACCTTTTTCCTTAAGACATTTCTTAGCTTCTTTCATCACTTCATAATGTAATGCAATCACTCCCATCTTCTTTGGCGTTGGTGTTGGAACTGGTTCAGGCACAATTGGTGCAGGAGTAGTAGGATCAGGTATATTTAACTCAGTTGAAGTCCAATCATCATAATTCTTGCTTATTTTAGCCATTAATTCTTCAGCATCTATAGGAGTTCTTTTCCTGAAAACACAATCAGCAAAACTATCTAGGTATGTCCTAGAATCATCAGTTAGTCCATTATAATAAATATCAAGAAGCTCATTTTTAGGTAATGGACATCCAGGATGTGCATGAATCAAGGAACAGAACCTTGTCCATGACTCAGGCAATTTCTCTTCTTCTCCCTGTTTAAAATCAAAAAGTTTCTGCAAAGCAGCATGTCTAGCACTAGGAGGAAAATATTTCTAGAAGAAAGAAGCAATCAAACAATCAGGGCTATTAATGGATCCAGGAGGTAATCTATTAAACCAAGCTTTAGCTTCTCCTTTTAGTGAAAAAGGGAAGATCTTTGTAACAAAGTACTTGCGCATCTTAAAATCATCAGAGAATAAGGCACCCATAGTGGAAAGCTCATTCATATGATCCACAACACTTTCATTTTGAGTCCCACAAAAGGTTCTTTCTCAACAATGTCTATATAGGATAAATCAAGAGAGAAATCATAATCTTTATCTTTAATATCTATGGGAAATGTAGCAAACTTAGCATCAGAAGACGGTTTAGGAATAATGGTACGTCTCTCAAGGAGACCCTTAATAGCACTAGCACCATGTGTATTTCAACACTCTTCAATAAATTCATCAGTCAACTCAATGTAACCATCATTAATATCATGTCTCTCTCTAGACTCAGGTGAGCTAACAGGTGTAATAATGTCTTCACTAGGAGTTTCGGTATTTCCTAGTCTAGCCATAGTAGCATCTAGGAAAGGACCTATGAACCACTTGCATCAAGCACACTTTAAGTAACATCATGAATATCAGAAGAAATTTCAGATTCAGCAGTAGTAGCAGTGTATGTTGCATGTGTATGTGGTGGTGGTGGTGTGATAAGCTTACTTATAACACACGATGAATCAAGAGCAACATAGGTGTTTAGGACTATATATCTTCTTGTAGTGGATGGTAAAATAGGAAACTTTCCATCACGAGACTTCCCCATGATGTATGAATAGCAGTGAACAGTAATAGATCCAAGTGAACTTACAAAAAAAGCTATGCTCCCCGGCAACGGCGTCAGAAAGTAGTCTTAATGACCCACAAGTATAGGGGATCGCAACAGTCTTCGAGGGTAGTATTACCCAATTTATTTATTTGACACAAGGGGAGCCAAAGAATACTTATAAGCCTTAACAACTGAGTTGTCAATTCAGCTGCACCTGGAAATAGTCTCGCTCGGAGTGATTTATCAGTAGCAACAATTTTGTAGTAGAAAAAGCAAAGTAACATCAGCAGTGGAACAAGAGCAATAGTAACAGTAGTAGCAAACAATAGGATTCAAATGCGGTAGGCATATGGATGGATGGACGGGCGTTGCATGGACAAGTCTAAACATGTAACTTCAAGATCTAGGGCAATTGCAGATAAATAAGATAAAGCATCCAAGTACTAAACAATCATAGGCATGTGCTCCATATATAGTCATACGTGCTCGCCATGAGAACTTGCACAACATCTTTTGTCCTGCCAGCCCGTTGCAGCGGGGCCTTGATACGTCGGAAACGTATCTATAATTTTTGATGTTCCATGCTTGTTTAGTATCTACTTTGCTTTGCTTTGTCTTTCTTTGAGGTGTTTTTATATCTTTTCTGGAACTAACCTATTAACAAGTTGCCACAGTGCCAGTTGCTTGTTTTCTTCTGTTTTTTGGTTCCAGAAAGGCAGAAAATCGATATTCTCGGAATTGGACGGGACAAAATCCAAAGTCAATAACTTTCCTTGGGGAACAAGAAGTCCAGAGGGGAGACGGAGAAGCGTGCCAGGGCGGCCAAACCCCCTAGGCATGGCTAGGGGTGGGCCTGCGCCTAGGCAGGGTGTGCCCCCCTGGTCGCCTCCTCGGCCTCCCCCTTCGCCTATAAGAAGCCCCCGATGCCTAAACCCTAAGTACCCGATCAAATCTCCACGAAACAGTCTATAGCCGCCACCACCATCGTCCCTAGATCGAGGGGGATCTGAAGTTCTTCCTGGCACCCTGCCAGAGGGTATATCATCCCGGAGGCCTTGTTCTCCGATATGATGTGTGAGTAGTTCCACCTTGGACTATGGGTCCATGTAGTAGCTAGATGGTTGTATCTCCTCCTAGGTGCTTTCATGTATAGATCTTGTGAGCTCCATTCATGATCAAGATCTAATCTATTTGTAATCATGCATGTTGTGTTTGCGGGTATCCGATGGATATTGAGATTATTATGTTGGTTTGATTAATGGTTTTGTATTTATGATTATATCATGTCTGTGTTGTTTGTGATCTTTCATGCTCTTCGTTGTTAGTGGCTATCATGGCCAAGTAGTTGCTAGTGACTCCAAGAGGGAGTATTTATGCTCGATAGTGGGTTCATGCCTCTAGTTTCCAAGGGAAGTGACAGAAATATCTTCGGTTGTAGATGTGCTATTGCTACTAGGGATAAAACAACGGTCTCTTGTTCATGGAACATGTGGACTGTTTACCTTACACACTTTGCTTAAAACAGTTGTCTGTTGCTTGCAACTTAATACTGGAGGGGGTTTGAATGATAACCTGAAGGTGGACTTCTAGTCATAGATGCAGTTGGATGGCGGTCTATATATCTTGTTGTATTGCCCAATCGAATCTCATAGGATCTTTCTGACTAGTATTGCATTGTTATGCCTTACTCGGTTCATGTCAATTGCCCTACTATAATTTGTTTACCCTTCATGCCTTGTTGTTTATCTAAGTAGACCACCTCTAGTGAACTATGGACCCCGGTCCAATCTTTACCATTGATACATCTTCCACTATTTCTTGTTTACTTGCTGCAAACCATTACCTTCCACACCATACAGTTAATCCTTTGTTACAGCAAACCGGTGAGCTTGACAACCTCACTGATTCGTTGGGACAAAGTCTTGAGTTTGTGTTGTGCAGGTCTCCACGTTGTTTGCAACACCTGTGTGACGTTTCCTTCCTTCTTCTGGTTCGATAACCTCTGTCTCTACTGAGGGAAAACTTGTTGTTGTGCTCTTCATACCTTGCTCTTGGGGTTTCCAACGAAGTGCCCACGTCAATACCGTCGAGCACCATCATGACTTTCTGGCGCCGTTGCCGGGGAGGCTAAGGACGTCTTCACAAGGGGAGTCCTCCACTTCCTTTCTCTTTACTTTGTTTTTAGTTTGCGTAGTTTCTTTTGCTTGGTTTTGTTTGACTCTTTTCAAAAACTCAAAAAAAATTAGCTTAGTTTGGTTTTCTTTCTTTATTCAAAAACACACAAAAAATTAGTTCCTACTCTAGTTGCTGGTCTGTTATTGCCTTGCTTGGTCATGCTTTCAATCAATGGATGGTTTCTTTGAAACTAGTTCTTATTGGCACGGTGGGTTCATGGAAGAACAAAAGTATTATTATAAGTAATACCGTTTGTCACAAAAAGGGAAACACTTATGGGAACAAATTGATAAGTTGAATACTATTGCTAGAGAGGTGTGCTCTACTTATAATGTTACTTATTGCTTTGATAAATCTTATTGCTGTAGGAGGTATAAACACTTGCCTTTTCAATGTGAGTATAATGATAATGTTACCATATCTTATTATGTTAAAGGAAATTATGAATTTTATGATGTGGAACAACTTGAAGAATTTATTGCTTTCAAGGGTGCATTTGAACTTGCCAATTTGCTTGAAAATACTGATGATGCACCTTATGAATATGAGGTTTTTGAGATACTTAAATTTTGCTTTGATAATTACAAGGAAGAAAATGGCTATATTCTTGAATATTTTAATAGGTTCTTTCCACAAATGGAAGAGACTAATGCCTTGCAGGACCCCATGGAAGAAGAAATTGCTGAAACAGGAAGCTCATTAGATGAAAAAGAGGAGGATGAATGTTATGCTCATGTGGATTCTTTTGAAATATCTACTATGGGTAAAACTTGTGATGATGTTCCTATGCCTGTTACCTATAGTAGTGATCTTGATTGGGAAAAGCACACTACTTTTGATATTGAAAACCTCTTTGGTACCAATTCTGAAAATTCTATTGCCTATGATGATACTTTACCTCCAATTTATGATGATTACAATGATGATATTGATATTTTCAGTACACCTACTATTGAGGAGAAAATTGATTGTGATTACAATATGCCTCTTATATTTGATTATTATGGTGATGAGAATAATAATGATAGCTATTTTGTTGAATTTGCTCCCACAACTTATGTGGAGAGTAATAATCATTTTATGCATGTGGATCATGATAAGAATGTTTTATGTGATATTTATATTGTTAAATTTATTCATGATGCTACTGAAAGTTATTATGAGAGAGGGAAACATGGTCTTATGTATCTCAACAATATTAAGTTTCCCCTCTTTATGTTGAAAATCTTGAAGTTGCACTTGTTTTGTTTTCCTGTGATTGTTGCTTTGTGCTTTCATGACTTGTTTATTTAAAAGGTTCCTATGCATAGGAAGTGGGTTAGACTTAAATGTGTTTCGAATTTGCTTCTTGATGCTCTTTTTCACTTCAATTGATATTTCTTATGTGAGCATCTTCTCAAACTATTGAGCCTAACTTAAAGGCGTTAAAGAAAAGTACTTGTTGGGAGATAACCCAAGAGTTTCCTTGAGTCTTGGAAGTTATTACTTCAGTAATGACCTCTCCTTATCGTTTTTGTTTGCTTTTTGTGCCAAGAATGACCTCTAATGAGAGGGAAGTAAGATTTGGGGAGTTGCTGTCCCGAAACACATTTCTGTCCTCCACCATAAATTTTCGTGAGGAGTCTCTGTAACTTGGATTGAGCTGATAATTAACAAATAAATCCCCCAGTATGTTAGCTAACTTTCGTTAGTTCAACACTTTTTTATTTGAGCAACAGAAGATTTTTTAAAAAAATCTATTTCTACCTGTTGGTCTGTTTTGACAGATTTCTGCCATTATTTGCATTTGCTTCTTATTGATTCCTTTTTGAGTTCTCTTTTGGGAATTGAGATTTTTGAAGGATTTACTATAGTAGCTTGTGTTTTTAGTGAAAAATTTTGCTGTTCCAAAGCTTTGCCAGAGGTCTAATATCTTTTGAATAAACTAATGTTGCTAATGAAGATTGTGTGAAGTTTTGTATGAAGAATTTTTTTCAGGTGTAGAGAGAGAATGATGCAATGAGATGAAGAATGGAAAAAAGCTCAAGCTTGGGGATGCCACCATGGTTTCACCCCAAGAAATATCCAAGAGTTACAAGCGTCAAATCTTGGGGATGCCCAAGGCATCCCCTTCTTCATCAATAAAAAGCTTAGGTCTGTCTAGACACTTCGTTTTTATTGTTTCATGCACAATTGTGTTGTTCTTGGAGCGTCTTAGTTTTCATTTGCTTTGCTTAGGTTGTTTATTTTGCTTGAATAAAGTAGTTTGGACCCCCATTCTCGCTGTGTTGTTTCAAATAAGTTGATTAGTGTTGGAAAGGAGTAGAAAGTTCTTGCTTGGAAGTGCAAGAGGAGCTTGCATTGACTGTGACTTAGACTTTACCATGCCATGCTAGGTGTTGTTTTGACCTTATTCTTAGTTATTATTGTTGTAGCATGGATTTCTCCAAGTCATTGGGATTGCTTAGTGTGCCTTGAAGAAATTATGCGTTGTTTTAGCAAGCAAAAGCATAGTATTGTGGTATTATCCTTTGAGGTTTGTTTGGGTAGACTTGGAACATGCTCACACCATGTTATGACTACGACAAGTCACCATAGCCTCTATGATCATTTAGTACTTGACTTGTAGTACAACTCTATGCTTTGATTAGTAATGTTTTGTCGCTCTACATGATTATGGCCACTATTGCTCTCTTAGTTGGTTACTCCTAGTCTTTTGCTAGCCTCCACTTGTATGAGTAGGATCTACTCATGCTTCCAACTCCCAAGAAACCAAGTTTTTCCCAAAGTGTCAACTATAAACTCCTATGCATGGTGTGTTACACCATTCCAAGTATATTCTTGCTTTCAGTTATCTTCCAATTAAAAACTATTTTTGTTATGTGAAAACTTAGTGATTAAAGCCCTCACAAACTTGATGACACACTTTATATTCTTTGCCCCTAATAAACTTGAACCATTGTGTCGTCTATGTTGTATATGCTTGCACTTATATGTTGGAATTAGTAGAACCGTGCTGTCACGTGGAACGTTTTCAACATTGCGCTTGTACTTTGTACTCAGTTGATATCATGCTCTTTTGTCTATGGATGTCAACGGTGTGAAATAAAGAGGGAGCTTGTCCATGGAGTTTGTATTCTGTGTTACAGAAACACCTGGGCCACTAGCCTAAGTCATGCCTAATCATGGTGGAAACTTGCAGCATCACCATAATGAGCTATCTATGAAGCATCATCAATAAAAAGCTATACATATAGTAAATAAAAAGATCGCTGACATGCTCATTGTCTGCTTGCCTTGTCATTTTGGTTATGGGAAAGCTCCTTTACCATGTGTAAGGGGTACCCGTTGGCGGTTCTCTATGATATGCAAATACTTACAATGATAAGAACTTACAGGCGACTGAAGTTGAGTAGCATGAGGTGTGGCCCTCGTATTCAAGGGACTTGAGATTGCCAACTTATACTTTGTCAAGCATATACTCCATAGTTTGTTCACTTTAACCTTAATCACTTCAAGATGCTTATCATAGGGGCAATGAGGGGAAAGCTAACAAGTACCATAATTTTTGGAAGCTCTTTTTGAAACTTGAAATCCCTGCTTCCTTTATGAAAGGCCTTTCTTCCACCACTATTGAGTCTCCACCTTCTACATTTAGGCACCATTAAGAGAGAATAGTTGCCATTCTTAGTTCTATGTGCAGTGTCCCAAAACTTATTGATTGATGCATATTGTGATATTACTTGTTCTTGTGCTATTTGTTTCTAGTCACCCTTGTGAACTTTGAAGGTGTCTTATGCATCTATTAGCTACTCTATGAGGGACAAGCTGATTGCCACTATGTTATGTTTTCTGTATGTGAAACAAACAAACGTTTTTCAATGCATGTTATTCATGATCTTTGTTTGTATCTTGTCATGTTGCAACAATAGTTGCTTTGTCTTACTGTTATAACTCCATATTTCATGTTCATGTTTAGAGTTCTTTGATCCCAGCTTTCAATTCTTGCAAATGGTTAGATCTTTATTGTGAAGGTGCATGTCACCTCAAAAATTATTCTTTTTATCACTTACCTTCTCGGGGACGAGCAGGAGTTAAGCTTGGGGATGCTTGATACATCGGAAACGTATCTATAGTTTTTGATGTTACATGCTTGTTTAGTATCTACTTTGCTTTGCTTTGTCCTTCTTTGAGGTGTTTTTATATCTTTTATGGAACTAACCTATTAACAAGTTGCCACAGTGCCAGTTGCATGTTTTCTTCTGTTTTTGGTTCCAGAAAGGTAGAAAATCAATATTCTCGGAATTGGATGGGACAAAAGCCAAAGTCAATAACTTTCCGTGGGGAACAAGAAGTCTAGAGGGGAGATGGAGAAGCGTGCCAGGGCGGCCAAACCCTCCTAGGCGCGGGCCTGCGCCTAGGTAGGGTGTGGCCCCCTGGTCGCCTCCTCGGCCTCCCCCTTCGCCTATAAGAAGCCCCCGATGCCTAAACCCTAAGTACCCGATCAAACCTCCATGAAACCGTCTGTAGCCGCCGCCACGATCATCCCTAGATCAGGGGGTATCTGAAGTTCTTCCCGGCACCCTGCCAGAGGGGAGATCATCCCGGAGGCCTTCTTCTCCGGTATAATGCGTGAGTAGTTCCACCTTGGACTATGGGTCCATGTAGTAGCTAGATGGTTGTATCTCCTCCTTTGTGCTTTCATGTATAGATCTTGTGAGATCCGTTCATGATCAAGATCTAATATATTTGTAATCATGCATGTTGTGTTTGCGGGGATCCGATGGATATTGAGATTATTATGTTGGTTTGATTAATGATTTTGTCTTTATGATTCTATCATGTCTGTGTTGTTTGTGATCTTGCATGCTCTCCGTTGTTAGTGGCTATCTTAGCCAAGTAGTTGCTAGTAACTCCAAGAGGGAGTATTTATGATCGATATTGGGTTCATGCCTCTAGTTTCCAAGGGAAGTGAGAGAAATCTCTTCGGTTGTAGATGTGCAGTTGCTACTAGGGAGAAAACAACGATCTCTTATTCATGGAACATGTGGACTGTTTACCTTACACACTTTGCTTAAAGCAGTTGTCTGTTGCTTGCAACTTAATACTGGAGGGGGGTTGGATGATAACCTGAAGGTGGACTTCTAGTCATAGATGTAGTTGGATGGCGGTCTATGTATCTTGTTGTATTGCCCAATCGAATGTCATAGGATCTTTCTGACTAGTATTGCATTGTTATGCCTTGCTCAGTTCATGTCAATTGCCCTGCTGTAATTTTTTTACCCTTCAAGCCTCGTTGTTTGTCTAAGGAGAGCACCTCTAGTGAACTATGGACCCCGGTCCAATCTTTACCATTGATACATCTTCCACTGTTACTTGTTTACTTGCTGCAAACCTACGTTCCACACCATGCAGTTAATCCTTTGTTACAACAAACCGGTGAGCTTTACAACCTCACTGATTCGTTGGGACAAAGTCTTGAGTTTGTGTTGTGCAGGTCTCCATGTTGTTTGCAACACCTGTGCGACGTTTCCTTCCTCCTTCCGGTCTGATAACCTCTGTCTCTACTGAAGGAAAACTTGCTGTTGTGCTCTTCATACCTTGCTCTTGGGGTTTCCAACAAAGTGCCCACGTAAATACCGTCGAGCACCATCAGGACTCAAGGGAATATACTGGCAATTAAGGTACTCCTTTTAATAGAGCACAGGAGCAAAGTATTAACACTCCATGAACACATGTGATCGTCACATCATAGCCATCCCCCGCGGCTGTCCCAATTTCTGTCACTTCGGGGCCTTTGGATCCGAACAATGATATGTGTACACAACTTGCAGATAAGACCATAGACAAGACTATCATAATGAATGAATAATAAGTTCAGATCTGATATCATGGCACTCGGGCCCTAGTGACAAGCATTAAGCACAACAAGTTGCAACAAAGTCAAATAGCACTAATAGAGATACTAGGCACCATGCCCTAACAATCTTATTCGATTACATGATAGAACTCATCCAATCCCTACCATCCCCATAGCCTACTACGGGGGATTACTCACTCATGGATGGGGTAAACATGGATGGTTGATGGAGAGGCATTGGTGATGATGATGGCAATGATCCTCTCCAAATTCCCCATCCCGGCAGGGTGCCAGAATGGAGTTTCTAGTTCTGAATCGCGGTTTCTAGTGGTGGCGGCGCATCAGAACTCTTTCTAAAAAAACATCGACCCCCCCTGAATTTTTATGTCAAGAGGCAACTTATAGGAGAAGAGGGAGGCTGAGGGGGTGCCTGAGGCGGCCACACCCTTCTAGGCACGGCCAGGCCTGGCCCGCGCGAGAGGGGGTCGTGGGCCCCCAGTGCCCCACTCCGTCTCGTATTCTGGCTCCGTGAGTCTTCTGATGAAATAGGAATTTTGGCATATTTTCCAGGATTTTTCCAGATAGTTGATTTTCTGCACAAAAACTAGACACCAAGGTAATTCTGCTGAAAACAACGTCAGTCCGTGCTATTTGTATCCAAATCACACAAGTTTAAAGGAGAAACAATAGCAAAAGTGTTCGGAAAGTAGATACATTTTGGACGTATCACGGGACTTTGATTTTTACTCAAAGTCGTATTGGGCAACGTGGGAAAGAACCCTTTCTTGCTATCTTCCATTCCAAACCTCTTTAGAACCTTGTCCAAATATGTACTATGTGAAAGCTCTATTAAGCGTCTTGATCTATCTCTATAAATCTTTATGCCTAATATGTAAGCAGCTTCGCCGAGATCCTTCATTGAAAAACTATTATTCAAATAATCTTTGACACTTTTAAGAAGGTCTATATCGTTCCCAATCAACAATATGTCATCCACATATAGTACTAGAAATGCTACAGAGCTACCAATCACTTTCTTGTAAATACAAGCTTCTCCATAAGTTTGTATAAATCCAAAACTTTTGATCACCTTATCAAAACATTGATTCCAACTTCGGGATGCTTGCTTCAATCCATAAATGGACCGTTGAAGTTTGCATACCTTGTTAGCATCTTTAGGATCGACAAAACCTTTGGGTTGTACCATATACAACTCTTCATCAATGTCTCCATTGAGGAACGCTGTTTTGACATCCATCTGCCATTTCTTATAATCATAATATGCAACGATTTCTAACAAAATCCTCACAGACTTTAGCTTTGCTATCGGTGAGAAAGTCTCATCATAGTCAACTCCTTGAATTTGTCGGAACCCTTTCGCGACAAGTCGAGCTTTTTAGACGGTTACATTACCATCATCATCTGTTTTATTCTTGAAAATCCATTTGTTCTCGATAGCCTTCCGGCCATCTGGTAAGTCCACCAAAGTCCATACTTGGTTTTCTTACATGTATCCAATATCGGATTTCATGGCTTCTTGACATTTGATGGAATCTAGGATCATCATCGCTTCCGCATATGTCGCAGGGTCGTTGGTGTTATCCACCAACATGACACTCATAATAGGATCATACCAATCGGGAGTGGTACAAGTCCTCGTTGACCTGCGAGGTTCCGTAGTAACTTCGACTGAAGTTTCATGATCATCATCATTAGCTTCCTCTCTTATTGGTGCAGGAACCACAGGAACTTCTTCCGGTGCTGCGCTACTCCCAAATCCGAGAGAAGGTTCGACAACCTCCTCGAGTTCTACTTTCCTTCCAGTCACTTCTTTCGAGAGAAATTCCTTCTTGAGAAAGTATCCATTCTTGACAATGAAGATTTTGCCTTCGGATCTATGATAGAAGGTATACCAAATAGTTTCCTTCAGGTATCCTATGAAGACGTATTTTTCCGCTTTGGGTTCAAGCTTGTCGGGCTGTAACTTCTTTACATAAGCTTCGCAACCCCAAACTTTAAGGAACGACAATTTAGGTTTCTTCCCAAACCATAATTCATACAGTGTCGTTTCAGCAGATTTAGATGGTGCCCTATTTAAAGTGAATGCGGTTGTTTCTAATGCATAACCCCAAAACGATAACGGTAAATCTGTAAGTGACATCATAGAACGAAACATATCTAAGAGAGTTCGATTACGACGTTCGAACACACCATTACGTTGTGGTATTCCTGGCGGTGTAAATTGTGAAAGTATTCCGCATTTCTTCAAATGCTCGCCAAACTCATAACTTAGATATTCACCTCCACGATCAGATCATAGAAAATTATCTTCTTGTTACATTGATTCTCTAATTCACTTTGAAATTCCTTAAACTTCTTGAAAGTTTCAGACTTATGTTCCATGAAATAGATATACCCATATCTACCCAAGTCATCCGTTAAAGTAAGAACATAACGATAACCACCGCGCGATGCCACACTCATCGGGCCACACACATCGGTATGTATGATTTCCAATAAGTCCATAACTCGCTTCTTCATACCAGAAAATGGAGTCTTAGTCATTTTCCCATCAGACATGCTTCACATCTTTCAAGTGATTTGAAATAAAGTGATTCAAGAAGTCCATCAGAATGGAGTTTCTTCATACGCTTAACTCCAATGTGACTAAGACGACAGTGGCACATGTATGTAGAATTATCATTCAATTTCAAACGTTTAGCATCTATATTATGAACATGTGTATCACTACTATCGAGATTCAATAAGAATAGACCATCTATCATAGGCGCATGACCATAAAAGATATTACTCATATAAATCAAACAACCATTATTCTCAGACTTAAACAAGTAATCGTCTCGCAATAAACATGATCCGGATATAATGTTCATGCTCAACACATGCACCAATGAACAATTATTTAAGTATAAAACTAATCCCGATGGTAGATGAAGAGGTAGCGTGCCGACCGCGATCACATCAAACTTTGAGCCATTTCCAACGCACGTCGTCACCTCGTCTCTCGCTAGTCTCTGTTTATTCCGCAACACCTATTTCGAGTTACAAATATGAGCAACCGAACCAGTATCAAATACCGAGGCACTACTACGATTACTAGTAAGATACACATCAATAACATGTATATCGGATATACCTTTCTTCTTGATGTTGTCGTTCTTCAGATCCGTGAAGTACTTGGGGGCAATTCCACTTCCAGTCACCTTCTCCCTTGCAGTAAAAGCACTCAGTATCAGGATTAGGCCCAGCCTTGGTCTTCTTTGCAGGCGTGGTAGCTTTCTTACCGCCCTTCTTTAAGTTAACCTTTTTCTTAGGCTTGCCTTGCTTCTTGAAATTAGTGGTCTTATTAACCATCAACACTTGGTTCTCTTTCTTGATCTCCACTTCCGCAGACTTCAACATAGAGAAGAGTTCTGGTAACGACTTATCCATGCGCTCCATGTTGTAGTTCATACAAAGTTCTTGTAACTTGGTGGTAGTGCTTGGATGACACGGTGAATCCCCAATGCATTAGGAATCACTATTACCAAGCTTTGGAGCTTATTGGCGTGCCCAGACATCTTAAGCACATGCTCACTGATGGAGCTGCCCTCTTCCATCTTGTAGTTAAAGAACTTTTTAGAAGCTTCATAACTCTCAACTGCCGCGTGAGCCTCAAATATAATTTTGAGTTCATGGACAATATCATGTGGGTCAAAGTTCTCAAACCTTTTCTGAAGCTCCAATTTCAAACCATACAAGATAGCACATTAAACTCTGGAGTACTGATTCTTCCGAGTAAGGTAAACATTTTTCACCTCATTGGTAGCATCAGCTAAAGGTGGGTCACCTAGCGGTGCATCCAGCACATAGGTCAACAGACCAGCATTAAGGACAATCCTCAAATTGCGAAACCAATCCACGAAGTTGCTTCCATTGTTTTTCAATTTTTCTTTCTCTAGGAACGCATTAAAATTGATGGTAGGGGCCTCCATGATCTACAACATATTTGCAATAGTTTAGACTAAGTTTATGACAAATTTGAGTTCAATTAATACTTAAATTAATCTAGGTGAACTCCCACTCAAAACAATATCCCTCGCACTATTTTAGTGATCACAAGAACCAAATCCACTACATCAAGTCCGATCATCACGAGAGATGATGTAGTTTCAAAGGCGAACAATCAACATGTTCATCATATCTACTATATGACTCAATCTTTACCTTTCGGTATTCTATATTTCGAGACCATGTATATATATGCTAGGCTCGTCAAGATTAACCTTAGTTTCCGCATGAGCAAATATGGCTTGCTCCTGTTGTATGCACAAGTAGAATCTATCACACCCGATCATCACGTGGTGCTTCAAAACGACGAGTCTTGGCAACGGTGCTTACTAAGGATGAACACTTTATTACTTGATATTTTTGTGAGAGGGATCATCTTACAATGCTACCGTCGTGATCTAAGCAATACAAGATGCATAAAAGGATTAACATCACATGCAATTCATAATATGTGATATGATATGACCTTTCTTCTTGTGCTTCTGATCTCCATCTTCAAGCACGAACATGATATCCATCATCACCGGCGTGGCGTCAAGGTCAATGTCACCGCTCCATGGTTGTCGTCCACCAATATCAACTATTACAACCGCTTTGAATAATAGACACGCAGGTCTTAACGAAATTAAAATACAACCATAAGGCTCCTACCGGTTGCTAACTTACAATATGGATCATCGCATACATCATATATAATCACAATCATGGCCATATCACATCACAGCACACCCCTGCAAAATAAAGTTAGACGCCTCTAATTTTCTTTGCATGTTTTATGTGGTTTGGGGCTTTCGAATAAGAACCGTTCTAACTTACGAACAAGAACCACAACATTGATACTAGTATTGTCAATCCCCCGTTGTAAATTGAATCTTCACTATGTTGGGAGAAACACACACCCGCAAAGCCACTTATGCAATACAAGTTGCATGTCAAGCGTGGAGCAAGTCTTATGAACGATGTCATGTAAGGTTAGTCCAGGCCGCTTCATCCCACCATCCCGCAATATGCAAAGAACACAAGAAGCAATTGACAAAAAAAAGCATCAACACCCACAACAACCATTGTGTTCCACTCGTGCAACAGATCTACGCATAGACATGGCTCTGATACCACTGTAGGGGTTTTGTAGCATGGAAAACAAAAAAATTCTACCGCATGAACACACACAAGCCAAGATCTATCTACTAGATTGTAGCAACGAGTTTATAGAGTACTAACCCTCGAAGATTCCAAAGCGGTTAACAAGATAAGATTCTCGTGAGTGATGTAGTCGTTCACTTCTCGATCTCAAGATCGCGTAGACAATCCTTTCGGAGCCACGTTCCGGCAGCGCTCCCGCAGTCTGTCACATGTTCGGTACCCGATGAATACCTTCCTATCCCTTGTTCCAGAAGGCAGCGTAGGTTGCAGATCTCTTCTGGCGATTCCGGCAGCATGACGGTGTGGTGGCGGAAGTAGAGGGGAAACCCCGCAGGGCTTCGCCTAAGCCGGATCAGGTATGGTGGAGTAGAAGAGGGCCTCGGCAATCTAGGGTTTAGAGGGTCGAGGTTTAGAGGCAGACGATGGCTAGGAGAGGGACTAGGCGGCAGCGACTTGGGAGATCCCTAGGGCGACGGCGACTTGGGGTGGTGGCGGCCAAGCTAGGGTTTGTGGTGAGGGGTAGGGGGCTCCCTACCCCTCCTTATATAGGTGGGAAAGGCAGTTGGGGGGAGGGGAGTCCTCTCCCAACTCCTCCACTAGGGCCGGCGACAAGGAGAGGGAGGAATCCTCCCTTAGGTAGGATTCTTTCCCTCCCTCCACTAAGATTCCATGTTGGGATTTGACCTTTTCAAATTGGCGTTTGTCTTTCAAACTAGAATTTGATTTCTCTCATCCCATTGCCTAGCCAAGTGACCTAGGACATGATGCAACCATTACACTTTGTCATGACACATCCATATACCCTTCCCACGCCAGAGTGATGGACCTTCTAGACCCTTTAGAACACTCTGGTGAAAACACCAAAACCATTCCCGAACTCTAGAATTGGACTTTCCTTATATGAATCTTATTCTCCGACCCATTCCATATCTCCTCGTGATACCCTGGATCCAATCAGATACTCCGAACAACATTCAATATCTTTACTCATATTCCATATCTACTAAACAACATCGAATCCTTAAGTGTGTCTCCCTACAGTTCGTGAATTATGCAGACATAATCAAGACTCTTCTCCGATCAATAACCAACAGAGGAATCTGGAAATTCATATGGCTCCCACATATTTTTACGATTACTTCGTGATCGAATGAACCATTTACATACGATACCAATTTCCCTTTGTCTCACGATACTTTACTTATCTGAGGTTTGATCATCGGTATCTCTGCATACCTAGTTCAACCTCGTTACCGATAAGTACTCTTTACTCATTCCTATGATATGTGATCCCTTGTGAGCTAGTCACATGCTTGCAAGCCAATTGTATGACATTCCGCCGAGAGGGCCCAGAGTATATCTACCGTCATATGGATGGATAAATCCCACTCTTGATCCATGTGCCTCAACACATACTTTCCGAATACTCAATGCCACCTTTATAACCACCCAGTTATGAAGTGGTGTTTGATGTCATCAAAGCATCCGTCCGGTTATGGTGATTAACATGATCTCATGGTCGAAGGATTTAGGTTAGTATGTATCTGAAAGCTTATAGCAAACAAACTATTGAAATGACTTGATCTTTATGCTATGCTTAACTATAGGAGTATGTCCGTCACAGCATTATCCTAATGACATGACTTTGTTGTTAATAACATATCATTGTTCATAATTAGGAAATCATGATTATCTATTAACCAATAAGCTAGTTTAACAAAGAGGCTTTACTAGGGACTCTTACATGTTTACAAATCACACAAGTATTAATGTTTCCGATTAATACAATTATATCATGAATGTAAACATTTATCATAAACACAAAGATATAATAATAAATATTTTTATTATTGCCTCTTGGGCATATCTCCAACACCTCCTTGCGCGCCATGCTGCTGGTCGTTGCGCAGGTAAGGCAGCATGGCCTGGTGCTACTCTATGACTGGTGACGAGCTTGGGTGAGAGAGAAGGTCGTCGCGCGGGTGAGGAACCCAGGAAGAGAAGGAGGCGTGCGGGGGGAAATGAGAGAGGAGGGGATGTGCGGGCCGAAGACCCCTAGCTAGTTGGGCCAATTTTCGGGATGGACTCAGAACTGCCGAGTTGTGAAGCTCGATTTGAGCTTCCCAACTGGACAGGCAGAGGGGCTATTTTTGTATGTGGTGGGCACTGTCGGAGGTAGCCGACCCGATCTACCAAACAACAAAACGTGGATGGGGTGAGATTTTTTGGACTGCCCCGGTCTACCAAACACACCCTAAACGACCAGTACTGCCACCACAACGAGTTGCTGACGTGACACTCCCTCACCGACATCCCAGAGTTGAAATCGTTTTCGTTGAACCCTAAATTGATCTGAAGCATTTCACACCAAATCTCATCGTCTTGCACGCACGGTGAGAACATTAAGGTCATGATTTCAACAATAAAACTACCTTAGATCCATAAAGAGTTGGAGATCATTTTCTGTAAGGAGTATATATTAATATCCCGAAGATACCAATTATATCTATCCTCTACAACAATGTAGTGTCCTAATGGCATTATGTATACACACAATTAAAAAGAAGAAGAATTACAGAAAAGAAAAGTCTTGCACAATGACCATTCCTTGTAGTAGCAGTACCAACACCACCAAAACAACACCCGAAGTCCAGTTTCTCCAATAGTGATGCCTTTAAGAAGGAAACAATGCACACATGCCATCATTGACCGATCATATATCATATGTTTTCACCCTAGAGAAAGTCTTTGCTCACAAAACAATACCTTCAATAAGATCATTCAGTCATAACCAATTAAGACTAGACATCGTATTTTCACCTTGCAAGGTAGTACTTTGGACTTATCGATGGGAGTTCGCCGAACGGAGCATACCGAAACTCGATGCTTCCACCTGATCAACGAGGACAAACATCAAGCAGATCTTCGTCTTGGCGCGAGAGGAACTCAAGACTCCATTATTCATGCCAAGCTAGTAGCCCGCAGCCCGCAGCGCTCAGTGAGCAACGCCAGCACCACCAGCACCTCGTGGAGATGGAGAATGGGACACTGCCACCAATTAGACAATAGTCGCCACCAATGACACGATTGACATGGCTCCAAGAAGTCAACGACTACAAACGCGAGCACCTAGGACCACCTACCGGTGCCGCCTTGCGGCCAAATGGCGTGTTTTCTTGCCCGTTTTCTCGTTTCTCGCATGGGCTGAGAAAAAATAAGAGCGTTTGGCTCATGGGTTCGCATGCATTTTTTTGCATCGTACAAACTTTAAAGCAGACCAAAACTTGGTCCGCTTGAAACGCCGATTTTGTGCCGTTTTCGCGGGGACACGCCCGCTGGGTGCAAATTCATCTCCATGCGTACCTAGTCACCTATACTTTTCTCCATAAACGTGGTTAACTTAATCCCCTCTAATCTATAAAACCATGGACCGATTCAAAATAAGTTGTATATTAGTAAGTTGGGGATCGACGATGCGAATCCATTCCGACGATCGGTTCCTAGTTTCGTTGACCTTGGGTCTATTTCGTGTTTATGTTTATACATTGTGTGAACAAATTTTGCTAAATTCTTTGTACACGAGTGATGGTTTGAAGTTTTCTTTGAGGTGTAGCTTCACCTCACAATTTCACACAATTTTTTCGTGTTGTGAGTTTTCGTTTTAACATTTATAACCGAGTAAATCTAAACTGTCATACGTAGATCTACTCGTATAGAAATATCAAAACAGAAAACTTATAATATTAAAACCGTGTGAAATGATGAATTGAAACTTTCACTCAAAGGAAATTTCAAAAGATCAACTGTGTGTGTGACAAATTTGATAAAATTTGTTTAAAAAAGCTCTAAAAGAGAAAACGACGTAGCGTTTCAAACACTCAACGAAATTACAAATTGTTCACCTGAATGGATTCATAACATCGAGAAGCACCTTTTTCACGTACTTGCTCCGTTAAAAAATAACTGACATGATTTTGTCTAGATTTGGATGTATCTATAATTCTATATATTAAAATACGTCTAGATATATTTAAATTTAGACAAATCCAAATCAGTTATTTTATTTCTAAACAGAGGAAGTACAACTCTTTTCAAATGGAGGCATAGTTAGATAGATCAGAGGGGATTAAAATCAAATATATTAAATTAGAGAAATAATACTCACTGTCTACTGTACCGAGGAACCAAACACCGGCCCTTTGGAGAGGGGCACGAGAATACAACGAACTAAATAAAGGCCAAAGTTGGACCAAATCAAATATCTTCTTATGCAGCATCCAACGGATCAAAAGCGAAAAATGAGAAATTGAAACCCGGGTAACCAACACGCCCCAAGAGTTGGAGATCTGTGAACTCGTCCTACGAGTGAAAAAAATTTATGATAGCCACATGAAACTTGAGAAATGGATAAAATCTGAGAATGCACTCGTCCCTTTCCCGCCATATGGCGAAACCATGTGATCCCACAACGAAACAAGAAAAACATCTACTCTGTAAGACAAACCCTGATTATATAAAATTAAATTAAAAGACGTGACAAATGGACCATGAATCATCAATGTGTTAACTTAGCATTGGAATTTTCGCAAAGAAAAAATGTTAACTTAGCATTCACGGTAGAAAATAATAATCTTGCACAAGTGACAAGTCAGAAGAGTGGTGGCCGCCTCGACCGTCCACCGATCCACCGCGTCAAAGAAAAAGCCAAGGAGAATGATAACACGGGACCCCCCAAATTACCCCGACACCCCCCACGACGCCGTGCTTCGTTTGCGCGACCAAAGCCAGCGAGCCAGCGCGACGAAGCCGGGGGACGATCGCTCCACCGCCGCCGGCGACCTCACCCACCCCGTAGCCGACGGCGGTACCCGCCTACGCCGCCTGCATCCCTCAGCGGAGGCCGGGATCTCCCCTCGGGTTGGTTCCTTCGTCTCTATCCCGTCGTTGATTATCGGTTGATTTCGTTGTAATCGAGCCCCGGATGCGATTAGCCTCTTGATCCGCGAGATAGAGAATGCGTGGCATGGCTCATTTGATTGCCTGATACGATCCGTGCCCCGTCTGGTGGCGTGGTTGCTTGATTGGTCCGCCCCCTCCCAGGCGTGCGACTTCTGTTTCCTGCGCTGATCCGTTAGCCATTTCGTCCCGCTCCGTGATGGAATTCAACCGTGAATCGGTGCACCTTGGATTGGGAGTTCGAAGCGATAGATCACGAAGATCTATGCTCCAAATTGCCTGGAATACGGATGATTGATGAGCATAGCGACTCCTCTATGCGGATCCCCTGTTTCCCTCCCGTTCTTCCCCTGCCCGTTTTCTCTTCTGCGATTTGGAGATCCATACGCACTACGAAAGTATACCACACACTTATACACGCACACGGCTACAATTGACAGAGACCGGTGATAGATTCGCATTTCTCACGAAGATCTAGTGCTCAGCTTGCGTTTGTTGAAATGTACTGTGCTGGACTTATTTTGTAATTTGTCGTGGATAAAATAGCCATGAAAGTAGAGAAAAGTTGGTTATCCAAACGGAAAATTGGCAAATACTGGATTGTCATAATCGTTTGAACCCTTGCCCCCCATTACTTCACCATGCCTTGCGAAGAGGTGGCTCTCTGTCATGTCCATTCTACAATATTTCTGTTTATCATCTTGCGTAATCTAAACCTAGGCTTTGATATCACATGGGATTCCTATACACATGTAGTGCTGGGTGGTCAGGTTTCATTGGGGTGGCCCAAGCTAAGTCTGTATTGTGGGAGTTTGAGACTTGGCTACGTTCTACTGGTTTTTTATGCCCTTGTAGAACGCTTCCTACCGGGCTGAGAACGGCGTCTGTTTCTGCTCTGTT
This sequence comes from Avena atlantica, assembly GCA_910589765.1. NCBI lineage: Eukaryota > Viridiplantae > Streptophyta > Magnoliopsida > Poales > Poaceae > Avena > Avena atlantica. Next base: position 191,009,639 of record OU342738.1, read on the forward strand.
TTCACCCTTAGTTTCCTGGAATCACTCTCACTTTAGCGATAGGAAAATGGAATCTATAACATATTATGTTGAGCAGATGAGTACTATGGACCCAACTATCCGCAAGCCAGTCTACATATTTCAGCCATCTTTTCTCATGACTTGTTTTCTTGAGTTACAAATGTGTGCAAGTTTTGAGCAAGTTCTGTATCTTTTTTCCAAATTCGAGAATACATGGAAGAGATTTGATGAATGGACTTTGTGAGCTTGGTGTCTGAAATCCCCAAATGTGTTACGACCCAAAAACCAACTACCTTATATGATTAAAGCTTTACTACAATAAGGCCCAGGGAGGGCCTGTAATCTGACTTCTTGTGCATTATAAACTTATGAGAGAAACTAGAGAGATTATCGTATTTGAACTTGAAACAATTTACTATAGTCTTTTATTTGACTTCTTAATTTGAACATTGACTCTTCCTTCCATGTCTTATTCAGGTTTAAAGCTGTATTGCTGTTGTGAGTTATCTGAGATTCACTTCAAAGATGAGTACTGCTCAGCGGTACCAACCCATCAAGTCAACCAGGCCTGTCGTAGGTAAATAATATATTCTAGTTACTGCTTACTACATTATATGTCATGTATCATATTATCATTCTAGAATCATAGGAGTTTCTGACTATCAAATGCAAGTTCTTCGATAACTTTTTACAATTTGCAGGCAAAGCAAGAAAGGTGAAGGAACTCATGCTAAAAAGCGACAATCGAGTATGTGCTGATTGTAGTGCACCTGATCCCAAATTTGCGTAAGTGCCTTTGTTACACAGATTAAGGGATTATTTCTGTACAAACAATTAGCATGTTTTCCATTTCAGAAGAGGGATCTCTTGCATGTCCTTGTTACAGAACGATTCTTCATTTTACAGACAAATTGTACAATAGATTAATTATGTGACATGCATGTAGTTTATAAATCATACCCCTATTGCATAATACAATGCCAGCAGAAAGTAGCAAGTTAGAAACCTTTTTTTTTGTTTTGCATTGCTTTTATCTTAATTTTACGTCTTTACCTAAGATTTGTTTACTGTGCATTTCAGGTCTTCTAATATCGGAGTATTTCTTTGCTTAAAATGCGGAGATGTCCACAGGGCCCTTGGACCAGACATTTCAAACGTAATTGTTAATATAATAAATTTCTTCTCACTTCTAGTTCTTCAAAATAATTCTGCCGATAATGCCTATATTAGATCTTATTTTATTTCCTGAGACTGACACCTTCAATTTCACCTCCATTCTTCCACCTGTTTTTCATATCAGATTTTGTCTGTGACTTTGGATGATTGGTCTGATGCTGATATTGACTCCATGGTCGAGGTTGGTGGAAACTCATATGCAAATTCAATTTATGAGGCTTTTCTTCCAAAAGATCACCCAAAACCTAAACCAGACTCACCAATGGAATATCGTACCCAATTTATAAGGTGGTTATTGCTCCATTTCATACTCTGTAATGTCATCACAATTTCAGTGTTAATCTTATATGTTTCTTGATACACAGAGCCAAATATGAAACACAAGATTTTCTGAAGCCAAGTTTGCGCATCACGTCAAAGTCAGGTTTTGAATCTACCAATTCTGTGAAGAGTGATGATAGCAGTTTCTCTAGCACTTCAAGGAAGCGCCCGGTAAGTTGTGGTGAAACATAGATGATACGGTGGTAGAGATTTATGCTGCTCTTTCTTTTTTGTGGTGAAAAGATTGCTGCATAGCAAGTGCACTGAAGCATATTTGATCAAAGCTGCATAATTTTAGTGAACCAGCCAATCAAACTTATCTGCTTGCAAATGGTCACAGGAAGATACAAGAGAATTTGTTGGGAAACTCAACATAACAGTGGTAAAAGGTACTCAGTTGGCTGTCAGAGATATGCTAACAAGTGATCCTTATGTTGTTTTAACTCTTGGAGAGCAGGTATAACTTTGTCTCATCTTGTATATATTCCTAATACTGACCTGTTGCTAAAAACATTCAACTATTGGTTCTAAATGCAGACGGCTCAGACAACGGTTAAAGCGAGCGACCTCAACCCCATATGGAATGAAGTCCTCACCCTATCAGTTCCTCGAAATTATGGACCTTTAAAACTTGTAAGTTCGATATGCACTATTTGCTCCTTAAAATTCCTTTTGCTTCTCCCCATAGGCAATTCATGTAGCGCATGCAAGGTAGTAATGATTTTGTTTATCAAAAAAGAACTGCAACCTTGCTTACTGGTATTGGCCTGATTTTAGTTATATGTAAACAGGGTTAAACAACTACGAACCTACTTAAACTGTCAATACTTAGATACTGCAAAATTAAAGAGTTCTGTAAATAGTTTTCTTGATCACATTGACCATTACCAGTTTCAAGTGAATAACCACAACATATTTTGTTGCGTACCGTTACGTGCATCAGTATCAATTATGTTGAGGTACCTTAATTTAGTTGATGAACCAGCTGCAAGAGAAAGAGATGATTTCATGACGAAGAGCATATTTTGTGAACATTATATTTTTTCCTGAAATTTCTGTGTAGTGAAAGCATAAAGATTCATATATTTTGGCTTCTTAGTTCTTTGTCCACTGGGAACTTCATGTGTACCAATGGCCAGTGGGCTGGATGGCAGCATAGACATGCTGAAGAGCTTATAACGTTACACCTTGTAGTTCTTGATAGAAATTTATTGATGTGTAAAATGATAGTTCACCATAAAAGTACACAAATAGGGAAGAGAAGAAATTCTTTAATAAAACCATGTAGTACTTCTGCTCAATGACAAAGCAGACAAAGGATTTTTTTTTTGTTTGCACTCCACCCAAATAACATAGAATCTTGCTATTTCCAGGAAGTGTATGACCATGATACTTTCTCTGCTGACGATATCATGGGGGAAGCAGAGATAGATCTGAAACCAATGATCACAGCTGCCATGGCCTTTGGAGACCCTTCGTTTCATGCGGACATGCAGATTGGAAGGTGGTTCATGACCAGAGACAATTGCCTACTTACCGACAGCATTGTCAATATCGTGTCTGGAAAGGTAAAACAGGAAGTGTACCTAAAGCTGCAGAACGTAGAATCAGGTGAGATGGAGTTAGAACTGGAATGGGCTCGTCTAGATTAATATACCTCACCGTATCCCTGCCAAAGTTTACCCAAAAGCATAATTTTTGTATTTCATGCCGCATGGCTTCAAACCCTATCTAGTTATTGAAGCTTAGCTTTGCGTCGTTCCAAAACTAGTAAGAATCAAGATTGTACAATGTGTTGTAGTTTGTCGGATATACTCGCGATGTATTTGGTAGTTGTATACCGACTTTGCTTCAACAATGCGAGCACGGAGTGCTCTCCATGTGACTCAGTATGCTGTATTGTCAAATTAAAAAGACACATGAATGTCACACTGGTTCTTCAGAAAAATGTCTGCTTTGTTTCCCATTAAATTCTTGTGTGCCCATGTAGGCAACTAATCGAAGTCCTGTTTTAGCTGAAGGTGCTGATGCACTTGAAACCGAAACTTGGCATCAGCAGTGCGTGCAGGGGTTCTCGTCTCACTAATATATATATGATCCTAAAATTGCTACTTCGCCTATTGAGTACACTTGCCCATTCATACATACACTTGTCTCTCGAACAGAGCAGAACGTGATGCCCACAAATTAACACATTCCTAAGCTATGAAAGAATCATGTTGCTGCAGTTCCCAACCTCAAGAAAACTGATTGGACGAACAGCACATATGCGCATGCAACCAGAGTTTTTGTGTGTGCAGAATTCGACTAGCTTCTCTTGGATCCGAGAACCCCCATGGCAGAGCCGACGAAGGCGAAGACACAGACGAGCAGGCAGGCGCCGCTGAAGGCCCGGATGGCGAGCCACCGCGCCGTCCAGGGCACCACCTTGGCCTGCACGATGTACATCTCGACGGGGAAGTGAATGACCTTGGGCCAGAAGCTGAAGGCGCCGATCAGCCCGACCACCTGGTTGAAGTAGGGGAACCACACCGCCACTGTCGTGGTCGCCGCCACGTACGCCGTGCGGTAACACAGCCTGAACAGGTCCACGCGCCTCCGGCCGAGCAGCGGCAGCTCCACGTCGAACACGCAGGCCTCGGTGCCGAACCGCCGCTCCGCGAGCGCGAACGCCGGTTGGCTGTACACCTGGTAGACGCCGAGGAGGTGGAGGACGACGCTGAGGTTGGCGAGGTCGATGAGCCAGTAGGGCTCGTAGAAGCCGAAGCCGGTGAGGAGGTTCCCCGGGGTGGCGTCGCCGAACGCGGCGTAGCCGAAGCACCCGCACCCGAGGTAGAGGAAGGTGGTGACCGCGATGCTGGCCCTGGACGCCGTTTTCATCGTCTCGCTCTCATCCGGCGGCGACCTCAGCGTGTCCTGTTTGATTCAAATTTTCTCTGCTCTCATGGGACGACGGTGCTATTACACAAAGCACAAACAAGCAGCACATAAGCTCACCTGGATCTCTAGCAGCGCCAAGGTGTAAGGATAAGCGTAGGCGATGTCCCCGAGCGCCTGGGCGACGCGCCACACCTTCTGCGTCGGGGATGCCAGGGCAATGCCACCCATTCCCCCCTTGATCGCTCCATTTTCTGCGTGTGAATTGTGATCGAGGAATCGTCACATGCCTTTTACCAATGCTGATGCAGATCATGAGATCACGGAGCTATTGCATTGTGCTGATTATTACACCACATACCGATCACTTTGGCGGCGCCGAGGCCGAAGCCGATGAAGGAGTAGGAGAAGGACATGACGGCGGCGAAGACGGAGAGCCATGCCATGTTGTGGAAGTCCGGTATCTGCGACAGCATCACCTGCACGAGGCCAAACACGAGCATGTAGTAGACGTCTGATCCCCCACCGGCGGCGGAGCGCGAGGCGGCGCCGTGGCCTTCACTGTGGTAGCAGTTCGCTTTCTGAATCGCCCTGAAAATTAAAGCGAAAGAATGTTTTTTTTGCTACATTACGAGTGACTGGTAGATTACAGGAGCACATGTCCACAGCTAATCCATTCCCAAGTAGTATTATCTTCCTCAGTAATTGCCTAAAATTTTCTAAAAAGTTTGTCGCACTCACATTCACATCTGTCACTTGGCAAAATTCTAATTCGACCCGTGGTTGACATATCCCTTTTGGCCAATTCTAGAACAAATTTCATTGACATATCCCTTTTGGCCAAGTCTAGAACAAATTTCATGGACACGAAGCTCAATTCATGGACACGAAGCTCAATACATATGACAATGGCTTTAGTCGATTTGGATCTTAGTTTGGTCAAGCACTAAAGGCTAGTAGTATTACAATGAACACTAGTCTGCCTTGCCTTGCCTTGGCACGCACAAGTTGCCGGTACATGTGTTTGCTACCATTCTTCAGGTACAGCTAATAAACTCGAGATTGCCACGAGAGCACATGAACTGCTATATATATTTAGAGGACATAATTTACCTCATACTAGTGGCCGAGGTGAGAATATTTACCACGCCGTTCCCAAACAAATTGATGCTAAGGAAAATAACGCAAAACAAGCGGCTCTTCTCACCTGCAATTTGCAAGCATGTCGTGCGTGTATTGTGTCAAGACCAATAATGTAACGTACTACAGTTCATTATATACTAAACTATTACAAATGATAATGAAAATAGGTATGACAGTGCGATTTAGGGGGTGTTTGTTTGGGCTTTTACTGGCTTTCCAGTAAAATAAGCCAAGAAAACGATCCAAACAGGTCAGCTGTGGGGTGGGCTTTGCCGAAGAACTTAAGCAAAATAGGCAAACTTGGAAAAGCACCCGCGGTGCTGCTTCCCGCAGCTTCGGACTCAGGGAGCGAAACGTTTTCTATTTTTGGACATATCATTTTACGTATTTACAAGCAAAATGCCACCATCGTCTAGAGCGCCTAGACTGGACGTATCATTTTGTTTCCGTGACATAGAACAAATAGCAGTGGGCGCTGCTGCTGTGCGGCGTGGGTCACTGGCGGCATAATGCTCTATGCCCTCCTTTGCGGTTAATTCTCTCGAGGACCAAGCCATTCGTGCCTAGCCGTGGCAGATTCACGTTTGCCAAGAACATCACGACCAGTGAAGCAAAATCCCGTTAGTACAAATTCCAAGGAACAAAACGTTCCATAATTTGGTTATAATTAATTCATTGACAAATGCACCGTCTCCATTTTAAGTAGCTAAAAGAGTATGCCAAGGATCCATAAAAATAGATGATGTACTTCATCCGTTTTAAAATAGATGTCGAGAATCTAGACATTATTTAGTACTTCCTCTGACCCATATTAGTTGACTCAAATTTGTCTAGATTTGGACGAATCTAGACACTATTTAGTATATAGGTTCATCTAAATTTTGACAAATCCAAATCAAGTAATATGAGTTGAAGGAGTATATAGATTCATTTAAATTTTAATAAACTTGCGACATCTATTTTGAAATGGAGGAAGTAGTATTTTATAAGTGCACAATAGCATTTCTATTGAAATTAGTTAAAATTCAAGGGTATTTTAGACAATTTTTTATCTACAACCTGACAGCCAGTTAATTTGCCAAACAGTGAAACTTAGAACAGCAGCTTTCCCTGCACAGCAGTTTTCGCTGTACAGCTGCACAGCCAGCCACAGCTCAAACAAAGAGGCCTAGTCGTTGTCTACATAATAGTAATATTGTGTTTTAAGTACTCCCTCCGTTTTAAAATATAAGATGTTTTAGGTTTGTGAAGAAAATAAATCTAGATTTGTTTTAGTGCGTAGATTCATTCTAAAGTTAAGTGAATCTACATACTAAAACGAGTCTAGACTCATTTTTTCACAAACCTAAAACATCTTATATTTTAAAACAAAGTGAGTACTTGACTACGAATTAAAAAAAAAAAGGGAGTACTTGACTACGACATGAAAACTAACGACTATCACAACTGCGACCGGTCGATGTACCGCTTCTTTTCTGAATGGAAGGGTTAAAACTGAGTGAGAGACAGCAATGATCACCTAGGTAGAACCTGACGGCTTGCACGTAGGACTTGTTCCTGACGACGTCGCCGCGCTCCGCTCGTCCCTGTCGCGAGAAATGTAGCAGTCGGCGAACAGTGAGGACTGCACCGCGGTCACCCCGGCGAAGAGCACGATGGCCGCCGGGCCGCCGACCCAACCGAGCTGTGCCACGCTCCACGCCAACGACAGCACGCCGGAGCCTATCACCGCCGTGATGATGTGGGCCATTGCCGTCCATACCGTGCCTGTCCATTAGAATTATTCTAGCGGTAAACTGGCATGTGTAAGCAAGTGGATTCCTGGGTAGGAGTTTCGGTTTTTCATATCGCGTCAATGTTGCTGCCTCTTAGGATTTGTTTATTTTTCCGGTGTATTTTATAGTACCTTTTACTACTCTTAAAACGTGAGTAGTATAATCCTATCTGACGGTTGTAAGAGATTTGGCCCAGCAGACCCAACTAGTAATTCTACGGGAAAAAAACGATGGACACGGAACAGATCGTGAGGCGCCGCCACCGCCGCATCTCCCTGGGCGCGCGTCGCCGCTAGTACTGCTTCTCCCTGAACGCGTGCATCGCCTGCCCACACTCACGTCGCTGCCACCCCCTCTCCACTCCGCCTCCTAAGATGATACAACCTCATCTCGATTTACAAAGAATACTGCTGCTGTTTTTGAATGTGGACCGGCGAGGCGACCACTACATTATGATACGGACCGGCGGCCCGCGTATTTCGATCTGTAATTGCGTTCTTTGGCACAAATGAAAACGAGAAGGTCCTAATACTTACTCCATCGGCAAGAACAATACGTAGCGGAAAGTTATGGCAGTGTTCAGTTAAAATTTTAGTTTAGGTAGAGCTGCCAGAGGATTTTTTTTATGTTGTGTTCTATTCTTGTTGTGTAGACGAGTGAATTTGCATTTTTTTTAAGAGAGAGAGAGAGAGAGAGAGAGAGAGAGAGAGAGAGAGAGAGAGAGAGAGTATTAACATCTAATAACAAAGACTGTAGGAGATCGGAATTTCATCTTTCATCTTCTATTTTGTAACTGATTTGCTCATGGTCCATTGATCAACAGAAGCTAGCTAATATTTGGAGATTTACTTTCCTCCTTGGTTTCCTCGAGAAAGAACATGTACTACTCACGCTCTGTTCTCATCGATCTGGATAGAGAGAGACATTAGAAATAGAAAAGGGATCCTGTACAACAATATGATAGATAACAGGGTCTTATGCGTCATAGATGCCAAGATAGGTGTAACTCTTCCCTTTTTTTGAGGGAATCCTCCGTTATATCTAATAATCCTGTCCACTGAGTTAGAATGATCGGCAATCAAGTTCGATGATCGGCCCACCGCCGATGTTAGACTCTTTTTTTTAGAAATGTCATTATTAACCTGTTACTTAAGGGCAGTGGCCCGGAATGTACTTTTGGGCTCTGGCCCGACTACAGCCCGTCTATCGTGTGGTGCTCATTTTATCTCTAGTATAAATTGTACTAGTCTCTTTTTTGACACTAGTATAAACAGTTAAGGGCCTTTAGATTCACTAAAATGAAAGGCTATTATTCATTTAAAGGTACCATAAAAGAACTCATTTTTCTGGTATTTTTATTCTTAAAAGGTGTGAGGATATGCGGAAATTTAGTGTTCATCCAATACTCTCAAATCCCCTTTTCTAAAAATACTCTATCATGATGGAGTGTTTTTAATTTAGTCAAAAATACACTAGCATGGAGAGGATTTGTGAGAATATTTTAAAATTATCCCCTCCAAACTCGGACTAGTAAACGACCTAATGAATTTTTTTTGGATACGAAATAATCCCCTCTCATCCCCTCAAATATACTAAAAGTAAACAACGTGTAAAGAGTCTAGACTCCGAAATGGAATTAATTAGCGGTGACCGTCTGCTGGCAATTTTGCCAACGCTAGCTACTCTACCTACTTCCTCTCTGAAACTTGAAGAGGAACTGAATGTTCTACGGACATGAATTTTCCCTACGGACTTAGAGCAAGCCATGTTGATTCTAATTTGCATGAATATAAACTAAATAATCCAGTGGATCGAACGTGTGTGGAACAATTAATCTACTGTCTGTCTGGCTCTATAAGGATAGTGCAAAGAACACAGCAACCGTTAACTCATTAAAGCAGAAGTCTCGGAGATGGGGGGCTGAAACTTGGAAGCACATGATAGAGCTTAGGAAAAAAACAAACAAGATACATAATCTTGTGACAGATTAGCAGATCAAACACTCTGACGACTTACCGGTTCTTTTGACTAGACGCTGCTCGGATGAATTATAAGAGGACCCTGAGAGCTTCTCGAGCAGCGGCTCCGTCTGGTGACGGCCTTCTTCTTCTCCTCCTCCTCTCATGGCTTCTCTTCTCCTATTTTCTCTCTGTGATGCTTGTCAAAGATATTTGGCTAGTCCATGTCAGCTTTATATAAAGAAGAGGAATATTTTGCTGTTACCAAATTCCTTGTAATATAGGACTTCCTCAATTTGATATTCTGTTGATTGATTGGTTTGGTAGTGGAAAAGTACAAACAACAAGGGTGCTGTCCCAATCCAGAGTCCACCACATCAGCTCGTGGACCGCTGGTAGAGGCAGGTACAAAGGTATTGACGTACTATCACATAGGCTACGTGTTACACAAATCGATCTACTAGACTGTCTACTTTTTGAAAAAAAGAAAAATAGCTTCTCGTGCAGCTGCTGTAAAGCTGAAAAACAAGAAGAATGGTACTCCCTCCATATCAAAATATAAGATATTTTAGCTTTATAAAGAAAATATATAAAGACCCGTAGATTCACTCCAAATCACTAGTAGAAAATGGACCTTTTGTCCAGGCCATTAGTTATGGCTATGACTGATGGTTTGAACCCAACGGCCAAAGCCGACGCCTGCGTACGACACCATTACTCCCGGGCCGATTGGGACCATTGGTCCAAGTTTGAGATATAAACCGGGATTAATGGTCTGGGGCCTGCTGCGCGCCGTGGGCACCCCTATTAGTCCTGGTTTTCTCAAACCGGGACAAATGGTCAGGCTCTATATATATATATCACGGCCCCTCCCTTTACTCATGTTTTTCCTAGGTTTGTGCTAGTTTTTTTCTTCATATGCACTAGAGGTGTTTGGTGAAATGCCGGCTAGAGCGATGTGACTTGAGTTCACACAAGACAAACATGATATGAGGTGTCCAAGCCATACTTAAGTTTTCTCATCTTTGTTTCCAAATGTCCTATAAAAGGTTAGCAACTATTTTCTCGTTTAGACCGCGCGGTACTAATTTTAGCATCGTGATTGCATTTGATATATAGTTGTATGATGTAGATGAGCCATCCATGGATGCACGATGATCGACGCTCTAGCGCTTTCAGATAAGGCGTGCGTTCTTTTCGTCTTGTGGCCGAGGCGAACAAGCGGCAGGATGGTTTTATGTGTTGTCCATATGTTGAATTTCGGAATGAGCAGGCTCACACTTCCTCAAGAGTCATTCAGAGCCACCTGCTTCGGTCTAATTTTATGTCCAACTATAATGTTTGGACTAAACACAGAGAAAGAGGGGTTATGATGGAAGATGGCGATGAAGAAGAGAACGATGATGACAACTACCGATCTATGTTCCCTGAATACATTTATACCGCAATGGAAGATAATGAAAAAGAAGGAGGTAAGGAACGGGCACTAGATGAGCCCGCTGATGATCTTGGTCGGGTACTTTCTAATGCAAAGCGAGACTGCGACACACAAAAGTAGAGGTTACAGTTTGAGCAGATGTTACAGGACCACAACAAATGTTGTACCCAACTTGTGAAGATGGCCAGAAGAAGTTAGGTAGCATACTGGAATTGTTGAAGTGGAAGGCAGAGATCAGTGTGACTGACTCAGGATTTAAAAAGTTGATGGTACTAATGAAGAAGATGCTTCTAAGAAAAAACGAATTGCCCTCCAGTACGTACAAAGAAAAGAAGTTTGTCTGCCCTCTAGGATTAGATGTGCAGATGATACATGCATGCCCTAATGACTGCATCCTCTACCGCGGTGAGCTGTACGAGAATATGGATAAATGCCCGGTATGCACTGCATTGCGGTATAAGATTAGAAAAGATGACCCTGGTGATGTTGAGAGCGAGCCACCCAGAAAGAGGGTTCCTTCCAAGGTGATGTGTTATGCTACTATAATACCACGGTTGAAACGTTTGTTTAGAAACAAAGAGCATGCCAAGTTGTTGCGATGACACATGGAAGACCATAAGAAAGAAGAGATTTTGAGGCACCCCGCTGATGGTCGGCAGTGGAGAAAAATTAAGAGAGAGTTCCCAGAGCTTACTGGTGACGCAAGGAACTTATGGTTTGGTCTAAGTATAGACGGCATGAATCTTTTTGTGGAGCAGAGCTGCAGTCACAACACCTGGCCTGTGACTCCATGTATCTACAACCTTCCTCCTTGGTTGTGCATGAAGCGGAAATTCATTATGATGCCAGTGCTCATCCAAGGCCTGAAGCAACTCGGCAACGACATTGATGTGTACCTAAGGCCATTAGTTGATAAACTTTTACAGTTGTGGTCCAAACCAGGTGTATGTGTATGGGATGAGCATAAACAAGAGCCATTTGACCTACGAGCTTTGTGTAGGGATACAGGTAGGCTACACTAGCGCAAATCAAATTTTTTTACCGCGTAAATCAGGATTACTGTTGTCATAGATCATGAGATTACCACTAAACGCGCAGCTGTGGAATTGATGAAGCGCGTCGAGGCAGTGCAGACGATCTACAACTCCTCCTCGTTCTCGTCCCACGAGCAGCTCCCCTTGCGCGGCTCGTCCAAACGCTACAGATGCAGCACCTCCGAGGTATCCACACGTACGTGGAAGCGTCAGACGCCGGACTGCTAGGTCCGCGTGTGCAACACAGGCGTGAGAAGTGTCGGCTGGGTGAATGGTCTGAGGTCTGACCCTGGTCAGCTCGCCCCACCATCTCTTATATAGGCATCCCTAGTGGGATTCTACATTAGAGCCCATTAGTAGCCTAAGCCTGGTCTAATTCGGATCCAATCCTCATTAGGCTTCCATCCCCTTACATGTGTGACCCTATAGGTTCATATACGTGTAGACATGACACGAATACACTTATTCTGTCAATAGTTGGTAGCGGCCTCTAGCAAGACGTGCCAACTCCTAAACGTATACAAAGATCATATCAGACGAACCATCACAAGGTTTAGTACATGTCTTTCCCTTTGCCTCATGATATTTGGTCTAGCTCCAAGCTGACCTCACTTTCTCGATACCGTAACTCGGAATCCCTTTACTAGGTTAACTATTAACCTTATGTAGCATGGCCATGCATTTCTGGATCCGATCACTCGAGGGGCCCAGAGATATCTCTCTCAAGTAGAGAGGGGCAAATCTCATCTTGATTGACCATGCCTTGCAGCATGCTTCAGGACAAACCCGAAAACTACCTTTATAACTACCCAGTTACGGAGTAGCGTCTGATAGCCCCAAAGTAGGTCGATCCACATCTCAAGTACATGCGACAATCTCAGGTATAAGGACAAAACGTACACGATGTGTAGAGAGAGAGAGCTGGAACTAATTGCCAGTCTCAAGTTGGGTCAGTCCAACCCCATGTTCATAACATATGCCCACATCATTGGTTTGACATCTCCATGTCTATGACTTGCGAAACATAGTCATCAACCAATCAATGTGCTAGTCTAATATTCACGTGTGTCCTCACATGAACTCCGACTAGGGACAACTCTTAAATAACCATACAAGTAAAGAGTTTCACAAACAATTCACATAATTGCCAATCAATATAAGTTGCCTGATATGGATATTTAAGGAACATTACAATAACTCATGGATACATAAGAAATATAATCATCTCTATGATTGCCTCTAGGGCATATTTCCTTCACTTTGCTGTTCATAACCATCAACGTTAGCATTCTCTTAGTAACATTTTAGGACAGACGAAAAAGGGATACAATGCATGCACACACTGTTTAGATCATACTGAAAGTATATATCTGGATAAATGCAGGAAGAATGTGTACCCATATAATCATCGTTTTCTTCCGCCTAGGCATCCCTTAAGGAAAAAAGGTAAGCATTTCAATGGCAAGGCAAAAACTCGGACGAAGTCTGTCTCCCGTACTGGTGCTGATGTATTTGGTATGGTCAAGGATTTAAATGTAATCTTTGAAAAGGGTCCTGGAGGACAACTTGTTCCGAAAGACGCCGACGGACACGCATCACATTTGAGAGTGGATTGATAGGGGGACATTTTTTTCCAAGTTTTTTTTTCATGCAAAGTATTTGCCACACAATGACCAAATTTGAAGGTTTCAAAATATTTTAAGAAGTTCTCATTTTCTTAATAAATTTACAAGGTTTGGTCAAACCAGGATTGACCAGAGTCTTTCAAGAGATTGTGAAATCAACTGAAAAGTAAAACTACTATTATGTGGTCCCAATGTGATGCACAACCACACAAGCATGCAACTTGAAGGTTACAAATTGTAGTTTTAGTACTTGCTTAAAAAATGAAAGCCTATTTTTGAGTTTGAGGGTGAAATTTTGAAATTTTCAAACCAAAATGGCTAGATACAATGCTAGCATCATTAGCCACATGGTGATACACCATTGTGCCAAATTTGAGACCATTTGAAGAAAGGTAGATGAAAACACGGTACACAAATGGCTCTTTCGAGTAGTCTGACATGATCGTTAACCTAACTACCCCATATTTGAGAGTGGACTATTAGGAGGACATTTTTTCCAAGTTTTTTATTTTTATGCAAAGTATTTGCCACATAATGACCAAATTTGATGGTTTCAATTTTTTTTGAGAAGTTCTCAGTTTCTTATGAAATTTACAAGGTTTGGTCAAACCAGGGTTGATTAGAGTCTTTCAAGAGATTGTGAAGGCATATGAAAAGTACAACTGCTATTCTGTGGTCCCAATGTGATGTAAAAGCACACAATCATGCAACTTGAAGGTTACAAATTGTAGTTTTGGTACTTGCTTCACAAATGAAAGCCTGTTTTGAGTTCGAGGGTGAAAATTTTGAAATTTTCAAACCAAAATGGCTAGATAGAATGCTAACATCATTAGGAATGTGGAGATACACCCTTGTGCCAAATTTAAGTCCATTTAAAGAAAGGTAGATGAAAACATGGTACACAAGTGGCTCTTTCGAGTAGCCGGATAAGATTGTTGACCTAACTACCCCACATTTGAGAGTGGACTGATAGGGGGACATTTTTTCCAAGTTTGTTATTTTCCATGCAAAGTATTTGCCACACGATGACCAAATTTGAAGGGTTCAAAAGATTTTGATAAGTTCTCATTTTCTTATGAAATTTACAAGGTTTGGTCAAACCAGGGTTGACTAAAGTCTTTCAAGAAATTGTGAAAGCATATGAAAAGTACAATTGTTGTTCTTTGGTCCCTATGTGATGTACAACCACACAAGCATGCAACTTGAAGGTTACAAATTGTAGTTTTGGTACTTGCTTCACAAATGAAAGCCTATTTTGAGTTTGAGGGTGAAATTTTTGAATTTTTTAAACCAAAATGGCCAGATAGAATGCTAGCATCATTAGGCATGTGGTGATACATGATACCTTCGATTCAGATTTACGCATGTAGTATAGCTTATTTTCCCCTAGTAGACCTAGGTTTATCGAATCCTCGGGAAGCAGCAAGCAAAGTGAAGTTACTCTAACAGACCTTCAGGAGTTTTGGAATTCCTTTTGTGTTTTATGGGACCAAAAGTTTGCGATCTTTTATTGTTGTTGATGATGGAGAGAGAGAGGGCCTAGGGCTTTCGATTTCACGTGTAGCTATGCAAAACATCTGATGGAATAAAAGATAATAACAAAGTATGCATGTAATTATTAGAGCAAGATAATTATATGTGGGCAGTGCATCCATAATTGCTATTTCCTCAGCAACCGCTTATAGCAATAACCTACTAGTCTCATCCATAGAAGAAAGAGAATTAATGATATTCATAGTGATATCACCGTTAATCCCAAGTAAATCCCTCACATACAGCCGTACTACTCTTTCTGTCACTAGGGTTCCCATCTTGCAGATTAGTCATTACTCACACTCCCTATACCTGGATCAATCCTTGGGGTCTTAGGTACCTGACAAGTCCTTATATTGAGGCAAGAGAGGGTACAATAATCATCATGTCATACAAACTAATACATGATCTCATCTATGATAAATAACATGCACATGCTACATGGCTAGGCCGAAGCCCTTAGCCTAAGGAGAATTACTCACACATAGAGATGAAATAAACAATCATAAACATTGTAATAGAGATCATAAGATTGATAGCAAATAGTCTTACAATGCCGCCAATTGGAGAAGAGATCTACTGTGACAAGTGGTGGAATATGGCTATGGTGGTAGAGAAGGGTTTGGAGATTAGATCTAGATCTATTCCTCCGGTGGCTCTTCGGTGTTGTGTTTTATGGTGTGCGACTCTCGTTTCTCGTCGCCCGAGGCCTCTTTATATAGGGGTCCCTTCATGAAAGTTGTTCTGTTTGACCTAACAGAGTCGATGGCAACTATACGGCTGGAACTATATGGCCAGAATTTTATTCCTACCATATAGTTGGTCGTTAAAGCTTATGGATCCACTTCACAACTCCTGGTTTCTTTGACGTGTGGGAAATATCATATCTTTGACTTTAATGTTGTGATTCCCATCATCATACGTCATTACCTGTGCAGGAAAAATAGCAAGAAAGGATTGTATATCCCTTTGATCATTAGACATTAGTGGCACGGTTTAGAGAGATATTTTATCAAAAGTATGAATAATATCCAGTTTAAATATGAGTGTGGATGGCTATATCTCACAGCCATCAATACACCCTTGTGCCAAATTCCAGTCCATTTAGCTAGCATCAATACATCAAAACAAGGCTTACGAATTTCTAATTTAAACAATATGAATATTTCACTATTCTTAGTTATGATTTAGGTATAGGTAATGTATGCATCATTCAGGTCTAACACTAGTACTTTTTAATGTAATATTAATTCATAAAAATGAGATAAGACTTGACTTATAAACTACAGTACTATTCTTTCATCATTAATTTTCAACTTGTCAGTACTTCATTTCATTTTTGTATACCAATTGTGTACAAATTACATACGAAATAAACCAAATGTTAAACAAATGTTTTGCCTATCATGTCAAAATTAACAACTAAACACAACCTCCCTCCAAAATTTTCGACACATTTTCATTCCCTCCTTTCCCACCTCACCCTACCGCCAAAATTTGAAACCCCACAACATAAAAATGGTGCACATTTCCCTCCCACGATTTGCGTCTCATCTTAACTCCCAAAACCTATCCCCCTCTAGCACCTCATCCTTCTCCTCCCCGGATCCGATATCGTCCCTGGTGGATCGGAATGCATCGCCACATCTGATCGACAATCTCCTTGGCCAACTCCATGTTCGAGACTCTTCGCAGCGGTAAGGCACGCGAACCATTGAGGTGTACACCGAAGAATAAGCCCAACATCAAACGACCGTTAGGTGATAATTCAATCCCCCGATCCTTCTCATGTGTAGTAGATCTGCTAGAACCATTCATTACAAAGTGGTTAAACATCTTATTTTCGTCATTCTAGTTATAATTCTAGAAATCTACTCCCTACATTGTTTTCCCACACACACACAATGATATTGTTTGGCAGTAGACAAATTCAGTTTAGTCTATTTTATCCAAGAAAAAAGTAGCAATGGATACATCCAAGCAAAAATCCATGCCACTGCCCCTTATTCGGTCTCTCCTCTTCAAGCCGAGGCTAAATCCTTGTTATTGGCAGCTGAAATAGCAGAAAAAATGAACATAAAAGATCCCCATCTCTATACTATAACATTCTAGTGGCAAAGGTAGTTGATAGCAACAGGCTTGACTCAGAATACATGCATTCAAATTCTAGAGTTATCCTAGCAAAATTATTATATTCAGTTAGAAAGACAAATGCTAGAGTAAATCACATTTGTAGAGATAAAATCAATGTAGCTTACTCATGTGCTCATGAGGTACAGAGAACTACTTCTACTGTATCTATTTTAGTTTGCTCTGCAACAGCACACTCTCAATGTGCTTGTCCTTGGATAGCTTATTTTAGAAATGAAAATTGGCAGGACTTTGTAATTCATGATGTAATATGTTGTTGAGCTGTAATTCAAGTTTTGGTGCACCTGGCAACTTTTAAAAAGATACAGTTCAGTTTTGACCATCCCTTGTTAGGCACCCAAAAAAATCAACTAATGCATATGGGGCAAACAAGTACAAAAATTTGGAAGAAAATAAAACTCGTATGATGGAAGTTTTCAAAGAAGCGTAAACCGCTACAGGTTTGCCTATAGAAAATGTCGAAGATAAAGCACGTAAATTCGCCTATAGCGGCATTTGCACAGTGACAGAGGCCACCAACAAAGGGAAACAAAAGGATGCTAACGACACTCAACCAGACCCTACATATGAACCCAGTGTAGAAGAAATGGTCATAGATAATGATGAGCCGACTTCAGATGACGAGGAACAGAACGTCGGTAACCCTAAAACAAAGGTTATCAATTTTAATCCCTATAAAGTATTATAGTTTTGTTACTAACTGTTATTTTTTTAAACTGGCTAATGATGGTACATCAACTGCAGCACAGAAGAAGTCTACAACAACAACAATTGTACCTCAATCTACCATAACAACTAGATCAAGAGCACCTCATGTCACTGAAGAAACTGAAACTGTTGCATGTCAGACCCCTACACGCCTAGAGGGTGAGAACATAGAAGTTCAAATCTCACCAATGTTGAACCTAACATCTAGAGGAAGCAACTCACCGGAGGACAATCAACTTGTAATTACAAAATAGAAAGGTATTAATAATTGCACTTAAATAATTGTACTGATGGTTAGTCCTATAATATATACTCAAATTTTAACTTTCTTCCTACCATGTTTCAGAGGTAACCTATTCCGGTTCAAAGAGAAATCATGGGGAACATGGAATTTTCATGGCCCATGATCTGCATGATTACACTAGAAGAAATGGTGGGAATAAAATGAAAATTTAATTCATCGAGGGGGTTAGAAGGCCCAAAAATTCTCTTCAAGCAGCAAAACTAAGCTCTGAGGTCGGAATACAAATCCGAGACAAAGTGCATCTGGCAACCAATTGGACTTAGTATAGAAAATATGAGACTCTGAAAGATGTTATTCCAGGTGCTATTCACAAAGTAGAGGTGAGCCGTAACTCTACAGTTTTACATCATAGCTATTTATCTGGTCTATCTATGTAACTACATAATATGCATCTCCATTTTTCATGGAAATTTTGAAATGGACACAAATGATGAAGTGACCAAGACATTGAGCACTAATATTATACAGAGTAGTATGTGCCAACTATGCTATAAGCTTAAGAAGGAGAATTGGGACAAGATTAAAGATATGAGCCCCCAGCAAGCATATAAGATGAACCCGGCAAATGTACTAGAGAGAAGTTGGAAAGATCTTGTGGACACATAGTTTGATGCCCACTGTCAGGTACTAAAATTGACACTTACAAATACTCATCACATAAATCTTTGTTGCATAGAAAACTCACAAGTTAATACTCAAATTTAGGAAATGTGTGTGAAGAATCAAGTGAAAAGAGAAGATGTGAAGAAGAACCATACAACTGGATCGAGATGCTTCGTTGCACACTAAGAAGCTCTTGTAAGTTTTAAGTTCATATATGAAACAATTGTTCTTCCAAGATTAGTAGAATTTTTGCTAACTCATGTTCGTAATTCCATTTTTTCTGTAGAACTCGAGAGCTTGGAGGAGGTAACATCTCCAATTGAATTCTATAGACTTAGCCACACTAACAAGGAAGGAATCATGAATACGGAAGCCAAATATGCTTATGTAAGATATTTTAATATTTTTTAATGAATAAGATTTCTACTTCAATATTTCTTATGTTTTCATTTGAACTTATTTGTAGGATGCAATGATGACCATGAAAAATATACCACGCCTAGAAGATGAGACTGAAAAATAGAAGTGTAGATTATTGAAGAAGTCTTGAAGGATAAGAGCACAATGAGCTCAATCACATGCACGTTCCTCTCAAATTTGGGAGTTGGATCAATCTTAAGGAAGAGCTCTATGTCCACATCACACATCCGAGAACTAGAAACCAAGCTTGCTAAACATGATGAACAATCACTCCTCGTAGCTAAAAGGTACAAACAAGAGATGCAGGAAAGGATGGAATCCCAGGATAATTTTTTTGAAGAAATGAAAAAAAGCAAGAAGAGGACCATGCAACTCTGATGAAGGCACAAGAAGAGAAAAATAGATCAAATGAGAATAAGCAACAAGAATTAGAAGCCATGCCTAGTTTTATCTTAAGGACATCACAACAGTAAGGATAGGGCAACAGCTCAATAGCACCTCCATCTTGATGAAATTGTTCATAAATATGATTTACATAGTTATATCTTCATTTTAGTGTGCTTCTGTTCAGCAATTTATGTCATGTTAAAACTATTGTACATAATTTTATCACCGCCATTGTATATATTGGTTCTAAATTTTATTTGTCTGTATCATATATTTTTTCATTTTCTGCATAACTATTGATGTGACAAAATTACTAATACTGTCAGCAACACGTGACCCACTTGTCAGAACAATCTCAGTCCCACCAGTCCAAGCCCTCTTGGTCCCACCTATCTAAACCCTATGGGTCCCACCTGTCCAAACCCTCTGGATTCCACCTGTCTAAACCCTCTTGGTCCCACCTGTCCGAAACCCTCCCGGTCCCACCTGTCCGAACCCTTCGGGTCCTACCTGTCTGAACCGTGGGAACCCAGATTTATGGTCTGAGAAATTCCGTTATGCCCGCAAGTCATGTTCCCATGATCAGTGAGTCGTGAGAATTACCGAAAGTATTAGAACAACATCCATAAATTAACGAAGTAGAAGACTTACATAATTGCCCTTAAGGCAGTACAATCATCAGCAGTCGATCTACATCAAATGCAGAGCCCATGTCATGCCTTAACCTACAGGCGACTGACTGGAAAGATGGCCTAGCTCGCATAGACGTCAGCATCTTCATCCTTCTCGCTTCTGCAAGTCTGGCCACATAAATAGCCAGGAAAAAAGCCGGTGAGTACTTTGAATGTACTCGCAAACCATCGAGACTAGGTAAACAAGGAAATGCAAATGTGGCTATTGTGAGATGGCTCTATCCTATAATTGATTTGAAAAGCCTAGTTTTCCCTACTAGAAGTGGCATCTCTATATCTTTGTTGAAAAAGAGTTTTTGAAAACATGCCTTATTTTGAAAGCTAGGATATCTCCATATCCTCGTTGAAAACATTTTTAGGGAGAAAACCTTTTTGAAAACATTTTTACACCCTTCTTGGTCAAAACAAACCTTAGTTTTATAATTCTCATGTCCAAGTCTCATATCACTTATCTTTATCAAATCCACACTTGGATAATCCTAGCAGTTACCTTTTCAACCAACCTTGACCGTGGACGCGGCTATTCGAATAGATTATACTCTGCAGAGTCTGTGCACTTTCCCCACAAGAATCAATATATACACCGGGATATTACCACGTCCCGATACACACTTGTAGGAGGGTCCGGATAATCAAACCCTAACCTTTCATTTGGCGTGCCTAGTATGGGAACTTTCCCTATGGCACTTAGTTCTTCCTGGACAAGTACCTAACTTCACAAGTACGAATCTCCCTCCCTTTATTGCCTTGTCCATGCCACAATTTACTCCCTTAAACTTGTACTTTCCGCGGGAGCTCCGTAGCTAGAACCAACCTCGAGGGAGTCAATAGTACCTTCTGGGTAAGAATACCACCTAGGTGGAAAGGAACCAAATTTTGAGGACCTCGGATCCCTTTGTATGTGTTATGGCATAGCCCATACTAAGGAAAACAAACTACGAGTTAAGCCCCGAGTCACACCTAGGGTAATGTGGTTGCACGGATAAATTGTTCCGGTAAAAACTAGAGTATCCCTTTTATTTTCTCTTGTCCATTTCATCACTTAATCACTTCTCCCTATTTATATTTGAAAAGGTCCACTTAGGAACAATGCCTCTTCCCAAGGGTTTTACAAAAGTAATTTTCAAAACATTTGAAAATAGGGTAAATCCACAAAACTGTTTTTTTCAACAAGCCGCGGTTTCCAACGAGGTAGGATGTTAACCATTGCAACCTTGGTCTAAAGTAGAAGGTAGGTATCGATCAGGGTAGATGTCCTACTGAACACCCTTTCATGACTTGGAGGGGCCAAGTATGAGCTCCATATTCGTAAAACAAATCATGTTACCAGAATGCCCTTAGGACTGAAAGGTAGTTCTGCAATGTATTTGTATTTATCAATAGATTTAATCAATAGGGGATTTGATATGATTCCAAAGACACATGTTAGGTATTTGGAATACCTTTCTTTAGAAATTGGAACTAATAATTTTGGTGACACATAACTACTGGAGTTATTTTATTAGTGAAACAACTATAGACAGAAATGTTTTATTCACTAAAAATCATCCAAGACATAATAAATTTTGGGCTTCTAGGTTTTTTGAAGGATATAATTGTTTATGAGTTCTGGGAGTTGGAATTAGGTCAATAACATTCTTGGTTTGGCCTAGATAATTTCCTAAAGGCATAAAAGGGATTTTTTGTTATTTTTACCAAGGCCAAACTAAGAAGCAATTTGTTAGGTGGTCAAAGTTGAGAGGCAAGGCATCACATATACCTTGTAGCTCCCAAAAGTTTCACTCCATTTGTAGTTGTAAAACTCTCCGGAGAAATTTATAACTAAAAAGGATACATTTAGGTAATTGTTTTAATATAATTAATCTAGTCAGTATTTGGGAAAAAGGTAGGTTCTGCATGTTTAGGAAAACCATAGGAAACATGTAGAAATTTAGATCTGGTATAAATCAAGTGTTTAACATTTTTATTTTTATTTTTATTTAAACTGTGCAGCCATTAATCCAGATCTAGAAAATAATATACAAAATAAAAAGGGAAACGGGCTAGCGGGGCCAGATCTAGGAACTACTGGGTCGTAGAGGATTGCACGCACTTAAATGGCCGGGACAGGCCCAGGCGTCCGTGAGAGGGAGGGGTCAAAGGGGTATGGAGGAACGATGGACGTTAAATCTAGTACGAATCTATGTCCCACGCTCTTGTTCTTCCTCTATCTTGGTCGCAACAAGAGGAAAAGCCCTAGAGGGCAGCGATACTCTTCGGGGAAGTTTACCCAAGGGAAGAGGCCGTCGGAGAGGTGGAAGAGGAGCCGCGGGGTCGCGAGGCAAGCTCAATGATGGGCGACGACACCCAATTTGGTGCCTAGATAGGAATCCATGTGGTGGCGCCAGCGAATCCTTCGGGAGCTCACCAAAGAGGCTTCCAAGGACCGTCCTGATCAAGGAAACTGCAGGGGGAAGATGGGAACACATGAGAGTGACATGCATAGGAAGAGACCCAAGATAGAGGGAGCTACTCTCAGATATAGTTCATGGCCTAGGGGCTCCTTTTCTTCCTATCTTGGCTAAACCAAAGCAAGGGGAGGGGGTGGAGCCTGGGGGAGGTAAGTGGAAGGGAAGGGGAGGTTCTGGGGTGGCTTGTGGGGTGGCTTGTGGGCTTATAAACCGAAGGTGAGGGTTTAGAGTGGACCATGTCCATGTAGGGCTAGGGAGAGGGAAAATGAGGGAGGGCTCATTGCTGTGGGCGTGGGAGGATGGTTTTCTGGTCATGGTGTGGGAAGAGAGGAGAGAGGGGAGCTTCTGCAAGGCTTTAAGAGCAAGGAAGTGACATGTATTGTGTCCCCTATTCATCCAAGCTAATAGAAAGGGAGGAGGGGGTGCTACAGTGCACTTGCTACAATGTTGCGACCAGAGGGGTGACAGGTGTGCTGTGCAAACTTGGTTGACTAGTTTAGTGGAGGTTTTACTTGATGCTTTGATTAGTTTGCCAAATTGATCACAATGATGGTTATGAAGGAAATCTAGAAACTTTTATTTTGCAAGATGGGAAAATTGTTCTAGAGGATTGATGAGGTCAAGGTACCTCTCTAGGAATTGTTTTATGTTTTTTTCCAAAAATTTAATGTCCACTTAATATCATTTAATCAAATAGTGGTGGAATGGTTTCTAGAAGCTTATTTGATATTTTTGAATTGGACAATGTTGTTTTTTTATGTGAGATGGTCCTAAATAGAAAGTTATACCTTGGGGAATTTTCCTAGAATTTATTGGGATAGAAAAGCATTTTTAAGCAAATATTTGTTGTTTCTGCCAATTATGAAAAGGGCAAAAATAAATAATAAATCTTCTAAAAAATAATTATTTTTTAGATGGGGAGATAGGATATGATATATAGGCTTCAACTGGGCTTTGATTTGGCAAGTTACTTTGGAGAAAAACAAACTTTCCTTTTATAGGAGAAGTTTTGAAGATTTGGTCAAGGAGAGGAAATGAGTAGTTTTAGGACCAGATTAATTTTTGGAGAAAGGTTATAAATTTATATTTCCAAGGTGGATTATTTAAACTTGAATTATCCATCATTGGCAACCTTGGGTTTTGCAAATGGGACTTGGTTTTGGGAGAAATCAGGGTTTTAATGATCTAGGGCATCAATATTTTTATACCACCTAAGCCTAGTTGGATTGGGGGAGCTCAGAGCTCACCTTGATGCAGGATAGATGGATGGATAGAACAAGTTATGTAGATTATCAATGTACCAAGAGTTGGGATTTATTTTATTTGAGGTGGTCTAGGAGAGATGCCAAACTTTGTTGAAATTAAGGATGCCATAACAGATTATCATGAAACCTCATAAACCAAGTGGGTTTAAGAAGCACAGAGTTCCATTTGTATCAAGTAACATGTGGATTGATATACCATGGTTAGTAGATCATAACCATGTAAAGAATTGGTCAAAGGAAGATAACATAAGGATGTGAGCTTTTGCCAAAGAAGACATGGTGATAAGATTTATAGAAAAGTTTATTTTCTTGCCTACTAAACCATCAAGAACAAGTAGTTAATAGGAAGATTTAGTTAGGAGAAAGAGTGGTTTTAGATAGTCCTTAGGTTGGTTTACAATATGGTTCCAGTGCATTCCCAAAAAATGCATATGGGCTGAGAAATGGAAGGACCCAAATATGTGATGTTTAAATCAACTCCAGACTTAGCCATTTTGGAAGATTAGAGGCTTTGGACTTAGTATGAGACGGGAGAGGATTTGGAGAGGATGCAAGGGTCCATTATCATCATCAAGTGTATGATTTTGAAGTATGGATTGAGTAGAGGGGATACAAGCTTATATTTGGTCCTTATGGAGTTGGAGTTAATACAAAGGATTAGCTCAGGTTTGATCTGGTGGAGGGGATGATAAGGTGACTCTAGTGACTAAGGAGAGATCAAGCTTGGGTAGCTTGCTTAAGATTGGCTATCCTAATTTTAGCTTGATCCTAGAATATTTAGCTCCTAGAGTAGCTCACTCTAGATCCTAAGCAAACAAGTCAGTGATCAGGTCAAAGCAATACATTAGACAACAGATCAAGGCAACTCATCTTGTCAAGCATTCATTAATTATTGAGGTTACCATCAATCCTAGCTTGAGGTAAGGAGGGTTATTTTGAGAAGGTTGTGCTTTTAAGTGAGATAAGGACCTCTTGGTATTCTACCAAGATTAGAATGAAAAGGTTTTATTAAAGGTTTTGGAAAACCTAGAGGTAAGAGTATTTGGAAGTTATATCTTGAAAACATAAGGATATTATATATAGGTATCCATAGTTTTGTCAATAGAAACTAGTAAAACATTTGGTTGTGTCAAAGTCATCTTGGCTAAATTTTTGAAATGCTAGAACATTTGAGAATATGAAAGATGAGCCAAGACAATTCTTTTGTAAAATAGTTTTTGTCAACTAGGGTTGAGGTAAGGAGTTTATCATCTAATACACAATCAGTTGCATGAGCACAAGCAAACAAGAAAGCAAACATTGCAACACTTAGCAAGAAAAATCCCCCCTGATTTTTGCCTTTTGGACAATAAATCAGGGTTGTTGAAATTGGAATGTTACAGACCTTTCCCCCTTAAGAGAATCTCGTCCCGATATTTGGGAGAGGTAGGGTTAGGTAAGTGCATTGGTTTAACAAATGTCAGCAGTGGGAACTTAGAGAGATGATGTTTACACCAAACAGGCTTGGTTGGCTACGGGTCGAGATTGAGTTAATTTGGTTAGTGTTTAGGTCATTTGGGTGGAAAAGACTGTGTCTTTTCCCCTTAGGACGATTTTACGTAGTTTAGCTTCGACACGGTTCTTTCTTCTTTGAGGCGAGACGACAAGTTGAGCTTGCTCCAATCTTTTATCGCGGAAGTCAGCTTTTCTATCTTCTTGGTCTCGATACGTCGGGAGTGGTGGATGGACGGTCGACCTTGGAGTGGGGAAATTTCTCGGGGTACCTTCTGATTCTAGAGAAGTGCTGATTGTTGTCCTTACATAGGGTCCACGAGTCTTCTTTAGGGGATGGTCATCACCTAACGACAATTAGGGTTTTGAACTCCTGAGATGCTTGGGTGGTGGTTATTCTAGTTTTGCAGGAAAGACACAGTCGTTCCCCCTTAGAGTGGGGTGCTTGGTGAAGTCCCAAACCTTCTTTCTTGGAATGCAGGATGACGTTGGAAGAAGGTCGCATCTTTCGCATGGAAATTGGGTATCTTCAGTTGACCTAAAACACACGGATTCTTTAGAGACGTCTGATATAGTTATAGGTTTAACCGGTTGAGAGGATGCCGTTTGTGGTTGGCGGTCGAGGTACGTGGTCTTATGAGATGTGGTTGTTTCGAGTTGGATCTGATGCAACATCATGGGTAAATCACGTAGAAGGGAACATCAGACTAGCATATTACCCAAACAAGGTTCATATGTAATAGGACAGTCGGAGCCAGTAGGTATCAAAATTACTTAGTGCATTATAGAATGGGTTCGGGGGCGATACATAACTCTACCCTAGGCTAGGTGGGTGAGTATTTTAGTCGTCGACCGACTACTCGGAGGGTTCTTTGTCTTCGTCTCAATTTTTCGGGAGATGGGTGGAGGATTCTTGCATTTACTGAGATGACTTGACCTTCTTGAAGTACTGGCAAGCGGTAGTGCACTTATTTCCTCCTTTGGGGATGCTGCTTACAAAGGTTTCTTCCTTCTTCTTGATCAAGGCCTAGTTCCTTTATTGGACTTCCAGAGCTTCCTTGTGGTCCAGGAAGGTTTGGATATGGTGGAGCTCCATTTGGGAGTGGCGGTATTCATCAGTGACATGGGTATGACCTATCAGGTCTCTATGATTAGTTACCCTAGGCGCATAAAATCTTATGGCCCACGAAGGCCCAACGAAGTCCAAGAAACACCCGACGGAATAAAGACTTTCCTTATCCGCTAAGGAATAATCAGGAACCGACATAGAGTTTGCGTTGTAAACATGAACTTGTAACCTCTCCGACTATGAATCTAGGACCCAGCCTCCCATATAAAGGCTAGGAGGACCCGATGATAAGGGCACCTTAGTTTTCCAGCAATCCGCCATGAGCTATATTGCAACTAGCGAACCGACGACTTTGTAACCGAGCTTTTCCAATAATCAGACTACATCGACTCCCTCGTTTGTCTGATCAGCCGACGAAATCCCCAACGCTTTCTTTTCCACAAAACGCTAAGTCCATAAAAATGGGCATTGTCGAGGTCACCTCTCGTCAATTGGCGCCAATAAAATTCAACATAGTACTTTCCTCAGAGGGAGGATCTACTTTGAGCCTATGCTCCAATGCAAGCACCGCAACATAGCCTCAGGGGATACTCCCATCGGGAGCGCTATCACGCACCCGATAGAACAAATCCTCCTACAAAGTTGACATTTCAGCATTAAAGAAGCAAAAAATTTGAGCCTACACTCGAATCTAAGTATTTGTCCGTAGCTTCGGGGTTACTCCCATCGGGAGCGCTGTCATGCACCCGATAGATAATCTGAAGCAAACCTATGAGTACTACAAGTTGTATCCTCATACGGTTACTCCCATCGGCAGTACCCGATAAAAATATCAGAGAAGTCGAAACCTTCAACTATTCCAATAGCCAAACAAGGCAGTCAATAAAATTTTCTCAGCCCACATCCGCCGCGATAACATGTATGAATGCCGTGTGCACAACATGAAGGTAAGACCACAGGATTTATCCTGTGTGGCCTGGTAATCACACACGAATGCGCTCTGCTAGTATTAGATCCGAATATATGACACGGTGAAAAATACCGACGGACGCGTCGTGTATCCGAAATAAAATAACTAGAATTTAAGACTGCTTTTACCACTAGATATGATTTGTATGAATATACAGTGATGCCATTTGGATTAACAAATGCACCAGCTTATTTCATGAATATGATGAACAAGGTATTCATGGAGTTTCTTGACAAGTTTGTTGTCGTTTTCATCGATGACATTTTGATCTATTCCAAGAGCAAAGAAGAGCACGAAGAACATTTACGTTTGATACTTGAGAAGCTCAGGGAGCACAAGTTGTATGCCAAGTTTAGTAAGTGTGAATTCTGGTTGAATGAAGTTGGATTTCTCAGACATATTGTGCCGGGAGATGGTATAGTTGTCGATCCCACAAAGGTGTCAGCTGTAACTGAGTGGGAATCTCCCAAGTTAGTTAAGGAAGTTCGTAGTTTCCTAGGCTTGGCAGGATACTATAGAAGATTCATTGAGAATTTCTCAAAGGTAGCTAAGCCAATGGTGGAGTTATTAAAGAAAGAAAATAAGTTTGATTGGACTGAAGGATGTGAAATCAGTTTCCAAGAATTGAAGAAGAGACTAGTATCAGCACCAGTCTTATGTCTGCCAGATTTGGAGAAGGATTTCCAAGTCTATTGTGATGCATCTCACCAAGGATTAGGTGGATTTTTGATGCAAGAAGGGAAAGTTGTGGCTTATGCCTTGAGACAACTCAAAACTCATGAAGTGAATTATCCTACTCATGATTTGGAGTTAGCCTCTGTTGTCCATGCACTCAAAACATGGAGACATTATCTTTTAGGAAAATGATGTGAAGTGTTCACGGATCACAAGGGTTTGAAATATATCTTCACCCATAAGGAAATTAATATGAGACAAAGAAGGTGGCTAGAGCTCATCAAGGACTATGACTTCAGTTTGCAATACCATCTCGGTAAAGCAAATGTTGTAGCTGATGCTTTAAGACATAAGGTTTATCTGAATGGACTTACTAAAGGAGAATTTCCAGATGATCTATGTGCTCAATTCAAAGATTTCAGATTGAAGATAGTGCCTGAAGGATATCTCATGTCATTGGATGTTCAACCAACATTGTTGGATAAGATCAAAGAAGCCCAAAAGTTGGACAAAGAAATTGAAGAGATTAAAGGTAAAATTAGAAAAGGAAGATGAAAAGGGTAATTTATTGTATGGAAACCGTATCTGCATTTCACAAGATCCGGAGCTTCGGAAATTGATTCTGCAAGAAGCACACAACTCACCATATTCCATTCATCCAGGTAACACCAAAATGTATGTGAAGGAAAGAATTTGGTGGAACAACCTCAAGAAAGATATCGCGGAACATATTGCCTTGTGTGATGTGTGTAGTCGAGTGAAAGAGGAACATCAGAAATCGGCAGAGTTATTGCAACCACTATCTATTCCTGATTGGAAGTGGGATAAGATTGGTATGGATTTTATCACCGAACTGCCAAGGACTAGATCCGGATATGATTCTATTTGGGTTATTGTAGATCGCCTAACTAAAGTAGCTCATTTCATACCCGTGAAGACTACATATACAAGTGCTTAGTTAGCTAAGATCTATATGAACAAGATTGTATGTCTCCATGGAGTACCTAAGAGTATTGTGTCTGATAGAGGAACACAGTTCACTTCACATTTTTGGTGACAACGGCATGAATCATTGGGAACAAGATTAGAGTTCAGCACAGCTTTTCACCCCCAAACTGATGAACAGACAGAATGACCAATCAGATTTTGGAGGATATGTTGAGGGCATGTGCTGTAGACTATGGTGCTAGTTGGGATGAAAGTCAGCCTTACGCGGAATTCTCTTACAGTAACAGCTATCAAGCAAGTATTGAGATGGCACCATTTGAATTTCTTTATGGAAGGAAGTGTACTGTGCCATTGCTATGTAGTGGTGTGGGAGAGAGAAATCTGTTCGGACCAGAACTGATCAAGGAAGCTAAAGAGAAAGTTAAATTGGTAAAGGACAAATTGAAGATAGCCCAGTCTCGACAAAAGAGCTACGCAGATCCAAAGCATAGAGAAGTCATCTATGAGGCAGGTGATAAAGCTTATCTTAAAGTCTCACCACTTTGTGGTGTGAAAAGATTTGGAGTCAAAGGAAAATTGGCACCAAGATATATTGGACCATTCAAGATTTTACGAGATTTTTTTAAATAATATATATTTTTTATTTAATACTAGATCTATTGTACGAATATAGAAATTTCTAAATCTAGCACAACGTCGGCTTTAGCCTAACCGACTGCACCAGTCGGCTTCGCTGGTGCCAAATGAAATTCAATTTAACTGGCATAGACTGATTGCATGGCGTGGCGGGTGCTATGTGGACCCAAAGCTGTTGTCGGCCACGCGCAGGACGATCGGCCAAGGGCAGGCCGATTGGCGTGTGTGCAGATTCATTCAATTTTTCTCATGTTCTGGTCAATTGCTAATTAAGTTACTCCCTCCGGCCCATATTAGTTGACTCAAATTTATCTAGATTTAGGTGATTCTAAACACTATTTAGTATATAGGTTTATCCAAATTTTGACGAATCCAAGTCAAATAATATGAGTCGGAGGGAGTATAATAGATTGGAAAGTTCTGCCAACAATCGACACCTTAGGACATCTTGGCTGACCCATCCTGTCTGAGTCTGTCTGAACTTGTCCGCGCGGACGCGTGGGGCATGCACGACGCCCCAGCGGGCTGACTCATCCGGACAAACACGTCTGACTCGACCCATCCATGCATCTAATCTGGGACTCGGTTGTGTCAGCCCGGACGTGCGCGGATAGCGCAGGTGTCCTGCCCGCTCGTGCTGCTGGCCCACTCGTCAAGCACCGCGACCCGCGATATTGATCCAGACGCGGCCAGCTGCACCGATTCAGAGGCGCTGACGGAAGGCTGACCGGCGGCAGCATGCGCCATCAATAGCAACGAGACGGCACGCTGACCCACTGAGCGGCGTTTGTGTTCTCGCACCGGTATTGATGGCGAAAGAACGAGAAGCTACGCGTGTTCGCGGGCGAAAGGGCTATGTCGGGGATATAACCCCAGGTACCCCAGAGTTGAGGTAATAAGTAAGTCGATACGAGACGTATATAAGAAGAGAATATATGATATACGTGTAGAAGTTAAACAGAAACAGATAAAAAAGATTCCAGGCCGAATTAGGCCTAATTCGGCCTCCATGCGAGTTCCCTGGGACGAATAAAATTAGCAAGGTCCGTTCAGTCACCTTTCCCCGCATGGGCCGAATCATAAGGCGGCCCACAACACACTTAACCATCCCGCCTCCATCGCTCCTCAATGCACCGAGCTGCACAGCCCCGACGTCGCCAGCACTCAGCCAGGACGCCGAACCTCCGCCCCGCCACATCGATGGTCTGCGAGCATCAGCCGGCTGGGCCATATTCGGCCCATCAGGGAACCTCGACCGTGTCATCTCTCCGCACGTGCGGCCAACACATGTCTCGCCCGGGTGGGCCGTGACCGAGAGTCGGCCCACCGTGGACCACACCTCTACAACAGGCTGGGGCACCTCACCGCCAGTGCTTCCCGGGTGGGCCGACACTTGCCTTATCCGGCCCACCGCGGGACAGCGGCCATCGACTCAATCTGACCCACCTCGGATGGGCCAGAGCCGACTTAGCCAGCCAGGCCGAATTAAGGAGTAGCCCGGCTGGGCCATTAGGGGATTTTTGTGTTGCCTGGGCCGAATAACCACTAACCCGGCTGGGCCACCTAACAGTCCGGCTGGGCCCTTGTCTTCTGCAATCAAGACCAGGCCGAGTCAACTAGGAAGCAGGCCGAATCACCGCTTCGTCTAGGGCGTCTGGGCCGAGTTATTTCACCCCGTACGCCCTCTTATTTATCTCCAGATGTGCTCCTAACCTTGACAGCTACACGCCATCTATCCATGACAAATCCACAAGCGTCGTGCCAGTCTTGGGACGCCTCTGGCTCAGACTGGCACATGGCATAAGGAATATGCCATCGGCATCCAAGAATATGCTAAGGAATATGCCTTAGTGTCTCCAAAGATGCCAAGTCATATGCTGAGCATCTCCAGAAGATGCCCGGAATATGCTGAGAAGATGCCAATCGTAGAGAGCAAGATTAGTCCCCTGGGCTCCCCTTTATAAGGAGCACCAGGGGGATCGTTCAAGGAGAGGCCCCGAAGGGCTCTTCACCTCTTTGCTCAATAGGAGCTCTCCTTCTTCTTCCTCCTCCACTCTCACAGAGAGATCTATATAGAGGCATAGGAAATACAACTCAAGGAGCATGATTGTAGCCACAAGTATGGCAAGATTATAAGAGATTAGATGTAGAGGAAGATGTGTTATTTCTACATGAGAGCCTCAATCCTAGATACATTGTATTTCTCTTTATTCATACGAGTGCGGTCTTCACTACATCATCCCTCCCCGGATTCCTCCATGTCCATCGGCCCCAACTTTAGCCTACCCATGGCATATGCCGTGATACCACCACGACATTTGGTGCCCACCGTGGGGCCTTTTAGTGGCGTTGGTTGGGTTTCCATCCGGATGGAAGCATCTTCATCAACCTC
Organism: Avena atlantica; assembly: GCA_910589765.1. Classification (NCBI taxonomy): domain Eukaryota; kingdom Viridiplantae; phylum Streptophyta; class Magnoliopsida; order Poales; family Poaceae; genus Avena; species Avena atlantica. The sequence goes on from OU342738.1 coordinate 191,041,680, forward strand.
ATCTTCATAGAGCACATTCAGCTCCTCCAGGCGAACAGAGAGTGGAAGGAGCACCTTCAGCTCCTCCAGGCAAACGAAGAACACAGAGGTAAGCACAGGGGTCTTCGAGTCTGACTCAGCAAGGCAGGTAAGACTCAGCAAGAATGACTCAGACTCTTCTCCAGGCTTACTGTAAGTAACAGATAACTCAACCACCAACACTCGATCCTTCACCCCGGGGAGAAAATAACTTAACACAGGGACTAGTTAACGTATCCGTAGAGTCACCTTTAGATTGAGAGAACATTATGTTGATTCAGATCTGTATTGAAGTCGTCTTATTTATAACTCGGATAGAATTTGAGTCAGCTTATTTATAACTCGGATAGAATTTGAGTCAGCTTATTTATAACTCGGATAGAATTTGAGTCAGCTTATTTATAACTCGGATAGAATTTGAGTCAGCTTATTTATGATTCGGATAGAATTTGAGTCAGCTTATTTATGATTCGGATAGAATTTAAGTCAGCTTATTTATGATTCGGATAGAATTTGAGTCAGCTTATTTATAACTCGGATAGAATTTGAATCAGCTTATTTATAACTCGGATAGAATTTGAGTCAGCTTATTTATGAGTCAGATAGAATTTGAGTCAGCTTATTTATGCTTTGGATTATCCTTTAACTCATCTTACCAGCCATCTTATTGATGATTCACATATAATTTGAGTCATTTTATTTATGCCTCGGATTAACCTTTAACTCAGCTTAATAGCTTATCTCTGATTCGGACTAACATTTGATTCAGCTTGCCAGGGTATATTATAATTCAGATTTGCATTCGGACTTGGAGTACTAGCTCATCTCTGATTGGGACTAAAGTTTGATTCAGCTCGCCAGATTGCCAGGTTATGTTATATCTCGGATTGATATCTCACTATCTTGCCAGGTCATCTCGTATCTCGGATGACTATTTGCCAGCTTATCATATCTCGAATCTATATCTCATACAACATCTCGAATCAGATCTCTCAGCGATTAGCCCTATTATCATATCCCAAAACTTAATCTCGGATCTATATCTCGGATCCATACCAGAGGCAAACTGACATCATCTCATTGGATCAAATTGTATCTTGGCGAACAGATGACTCGGATTTGAGTCATATACCTCGGATTTGAGTCAGATGACTCAGATTTGAGATGTGAGTCAAAATTGAGTAAAATAACTCGGATTTGGAATAAGATGACTCAGATTTGAGTTAGATAACTCAGATTCGAGATGCAAGTCAAAATTGAGTAAAGTAACTCGGATTTGGAATAAGACGACTCAGATTTAAGTCATATACCTCGGATTTGAGTCAGATGACTCAGATTTGAGATGCAAGTCAAAATTGAATAAAGTAACTCGGATTTGGAATCAGATGACTCGGATTTGAGTCATATACCTCGGATTTGAGTCAGATGACTCAGATTTGAGATGCAAGTCAAAATTGAGTAAAGTAACTCGGATTTGGAATAAGATGACTCGGATTTGAGTCATATACCTCGAATTTGAGTCAGATGACTCAGATTTGAGATGCAAGTCAAAATTGAGTAAAGTAACTCGGATCTGGAATAAGATGACTCGGATTTGAGTCATATACCTTGGATTTGAGTCAGATGACTCAGATTTGAGATGCAAGTCAAAATTGAGTAAATTAACTCGGATTTGGAATAAGATGACTCGGATTTAAGTCATATACCTCGAATTTGAGTCAGATGAGTCGGATTTGAGATGCAAGTCAAAATTGAATAAAGTAACTCGGATTTCGAATCAGATGACTCGGATTTGAGTCATATACCTCGGATTTGAGTCAGATGACTCAGATTTGAGATGCAAGTCAAAATTGAGTAAAGTAACTCGGATTTGGAATAAGATGACTCGGATTTGAGTCATATACCTCGGATTTGAGTTAGATGACTCAGATTTGAGATGCAAGTCAAAATTGAGTAAAGTAACTCGGATCTAGAATAAGATGACTCGGATTTGAGTCATATACCTTGGATTTGAGTCAGATGACTCAGACTTAAGACGCAAGTAAATTTTGAGTAAAATAACTCTGATTTGGAAATAGATGACTCGGATTAAAACTTACCCGAAAGGGTTATGACCAATGCCCAAGAAGGCCAGAAGTCCAAAACTTACCCAAAAGGGTTATAACCAGTGCCCAAGAAGGCCATAAGTCCAAAACCTGCCCAAAAGGGTTATGACCAGTGCCCAAGAAGGCCAGAAGTCCAAAACTTATCCAAAAGGGTTATGACCAGTGCCCAAGAAGGCCAGAAGTCCAAAACGTACCCAAAAGGTTTATGACCAGTGCCCAAAAAGGCCAGAAGTCCAAAACCTACCCAAAAGGGTTATGACCAGTGCCCAAGAAGGCCAGAAGTCCAAAACTTTCCCAAAAGGGTTAAACCAGTGCCCAAGAAGGCCAGAAGTCAAAAACTTGCCCAAAAAGGGTTATAAGACATAGAAGTATACAACCAAAGTACAATAAGTCAATAAACAACTCTGGAGATATTTTATAAAGCCTATGCACGACTTTACAAGTCTCATATAGTCTCGGGGACTAATGTCGGGGATATAACCCCAGGTACCCCAGAGTTGAGGTAATAAGTAAGTCGATACGAGACGTATATAAGAAGAGAATACATGATATACGTGTAGAAGTTAAACAGAAACAGATAAAAAGATTCCAGGCCGAATTAGGCCTAATTCGGCCTCCATGCGAGTTCCCTGGGACGAATAAAATTAGCAAGGTCCGTTCAGTCACCTTTCCCCGCATGGGCTGAATCATAAGGTGGCCCACAACACACTTCACCACCCCGCCTCCATCGCTCCTCAATGCACCGAGCTGCACAGCCCCGACGTCGCCAGCACTCATCCAGGACGCCGAACCTCCGCCCCGCCACATCGATGGTCCGCGAGCATCAGCCGGCTGGGCCATATTCGGCCCATCAGGGAACCTCGACCGCGTCGTATCTCTGCACGCGCGGACAACACATGTCTCGCTCGGGTGGGCCGGTGACCGAGAGTCGGCCCACCGCGGACCACACCTCCACAACAGGCTGGGGCACCTCGCCGCCAGTGCTACCCGGGTGGGCCGACACTTGCCTTATCCGGCCCACCGCGAGACAGCGGCCATCGACTCAACCTGACCCACCTTGGATGGGCCAGAGCCGACTCAGCCAGCCCAGGCCGAATTAAGGAGTAGCCCGGCTGGGCCATTAGGGGCTTTTTGTGCTGCCTGAGCCGAATAACCACTAACCCGGCAGGGCCACCTAACAGTCCGGCTGGGCCCTTATCTTCTGCAATCAAGACCAGGCCGAGTCAACTAGGAAGCAGGCCAAATCACCGCTTTGTCTGGGGCGTCTGGGCCGAGTTATTTCACCCCGTACGCCCTCTTATATATCTCCAGATGTGCTCCTAACCTTGACAGCTACACACCATCTATCCAGGACAACTCCACAAGCGTCGTGCCAGTCTTGGGACGCCTCTGGCTCAGACTGGCACATGGCATAAGGAATATGCCATCGGCATCCAAGAATATGCTAAGGAATATGCCTTAGCATCTCCAAAGATGCCAAGGCATATGCTGAGCATCTCCAGAAGATGCCCGGAATATGCTGAGAAGATGCCAATCGTAGAGAGCAAGATTAGTCCCCTGGGCTCCCCTTTATAAGGAGCACCAGGGGGATCGTTCAAGGAGAGGCCCCGAAGGTCTCTTCACCTCTCTGCTCAATAGGAGCTCTCCTTCTTCTTCCTTCTCCACTCTCACAGAGAGATCTAGATAGAGGCATAGGAAATACAACTCAAGGAGCATGATTGTAGCCATAAGTATGGCAAGATTATAAGAGATTAGATGTAGAGGAAGATGTGTTATTTCCACATGAGAGCCTCAATCCTAGATACATTGTATTTCTCTTTATTCATACGAGTGCGGTCTTCACTGCATCATCCCTCCCCAGATTCCTTCACGTCCATCGGCCCCAACTTTAGCCTACCCATGGCATATGCCGTGATACCACCACGACAGGCTATTTAACCTTGCGATGTCAGTGCCGCCCTCCTCACCTCTCGCCGTCACGAACCCTAGCCGCCGCCGCTACCACCAACGATGAAGACGCCGTCGTGGTTGAAGAAGGGGAGGAGCAAGCACGACCACGAGGCGTCTGGCTCTAGCAGCCAGCGCTCCCGGCTGTCGGCCTTCCTTCACAGCACATCCCTGCCAGATCCATCGCCGGATCAGGAGCCTCATGCCGGCCCAATGGTGGGAGGCTGGCTACCAATATGAGGCGCTGTCAACCACTCCGACATCGAGCTGGACATCGAGGACGACAACAACGAGGAGGACGATGACGACACCGTTGTTAAGCAGGAGACGGTGGACGATGTCACCGCGAACCTGCCTCCGGAGTACCGTGTGGTATTGGAGCGGGGCTACGATGAGGACGCCTTCACCAAGCAGGCCATTGCGGCCAGCGCGCAGGAGGAGGAAGCCTGGTGGGTTGGCTTCGAGGAATCCGTCCAGCTCACCGCAATGGTGGCGCAGATGAACGCCCGTCTAAGTACATCGAACTCGACACGTAGATGTACGAAACGGCACTGGCGCGCGATGATCGGTAGCTAGGGCCAGGACTAATTAAAATTTCATTTTTTTATATTTTGAATATAAATTAAATATGAACTTTACCAGCTTTTACCGCGAACTGTTTAGGTCTGAATTTGAAAAAAAAATCACGTTCAGTCTGGATAAAAGCACCGCTGGACGTGGCTGGCCGGACAGACTGAACCCCCTCTTCAAATCAGCCCGACCCATACGATAGAAACGGACCTTTTGGACGAGTCGACCCGATGAACGATGAAGATGTCCTTATGGGATAAACTTTTGAAAAGAAATAACGTTGTAAAGACTCCCAGGCCCACCGCGTCTAGTCTTATCAGCCTCGAGGCAGCCAGCCTGCTCGTCCCAGGGAACAGGATCTAGATCTGATCATTGATATGGATGAATCAAATAGTACCCATTGTTCGCAATTATCCATTATAACTAATTACTAGCAATTAATCAGGGCATATAAGAGAAAACAAATGAATCTGCATGCTCCAATAGGCCTGCCCGTGGTCGATTGCCCGATCGTCCCGCTCGTGGCCGATAGCAGCTTTCATTCGGCACGGGCGAAGCTGATAGGTGCAGTCGGTTTAGGCGAAGCCGACAATGTGCTAGATTTAGAAAATCTTAAATTTGTGCAGTAGTTTCAGAATTGATTAAAAAAGGTATATTATTTTTAAAAAATCGCTAAGATTTTAAGCCGTAAAGGAGAAGTGGCTTATGATATTGAATTGCTTGAATCACTGTCAGCGGTTCACAATGTGTTTCATGTGATTCAGTTGAAAAAATGTCATCTAGAAATGGACAAAACTTCATTAAAAGACACAATACCTATGGAAAAGGTTCAGTTGGAGAGTGATCTCACTTATGAAGAGAAGCCTATCAAGATTCTCGAGACTGCAGAAAGGGTTACTCATGCTAAGATTATCAAATTCTGCAAAGTTCAGTGGAACCATCATACCGAAGAAGAAGCAACTTGGGAAAGAGAAGATGATCTTCGAAAAGACCACCCTCACCTATTTGCTAGCCAATCCGAATCTCGAGGGCAAGATTCATCTTAAGGGGGTTAGATTTGTAACATCCCAAAAATTCATCAATTCTAAAAGCATGCATTGCATTCATATCATCATAGCATCTAGAGATTGCACAAAAAAAATTCAAAGTTTGAAACCAAATAAAACCATATTCATACGCATTTTATTAATCATATGAGGCATGGTTTTATTTTTATTTTCAAAGGACCAAAGTGATTTTGAGTGGACAAGTGTGTTTGACACACTTTTGGATGCTAGGATCACAATACAATTTTTTGAAGTGATTTGAATTCAAACAGATTTGAATTTGGGTTTTAAAACCATTCCTGAAATTCAAAACAGAAAAAGAAAAGGCTAAAGAAAAAAATAAAAAGCTGCTCTACCTATTCAGCCCAGCGCCAGAATCAGCCCAACAAGACCACCCGTGCCACTCCCTCCCCCCCTCTCTCTCACCCGTGTAAACCCTACCCCGCACCCGCTGACACTGGGCCCTACGCCAGCTCACCTCTTCTTCCCCAAACCCGCGCGCGACCATGTCGTCGCCGGTCGTTTCGTCCCCATTCACTGCCGCGATCAATTCCATTGATTCGCCGCACGATTGACACCCCTGCTCTGACTATATAATCACCACCTCACCACGGACATTTCCCCTCAAACTCCCACGCTCAATCACCTCCAGGCTGCCCGTATTTGAGCTCCCACCGCCGCTGTCCGACGCACTCCGGCGATCTATTCTGGTGAGTATAGCGTGCGCCTCTGTCCCTCGTTTATACGATGTTGTTCCCCTTCTCCTTGCGCTCCTTCTGACACCACTGGTTCGCCTTGTACTGCCCTAGGTCATCGCCTCCGTCGCTGTTTACAACAACCCGACGCCAGCAGCTACTCCGACGAGCTCCCACGGTCGCAGCAGCTCGCCCCCGTCCAAACCAAGGCCACATTGAGCATCCTCGCATCCGTGCGACGCTGGTAAGCCTTGCCACTACCCCTAGCCCCCTCTGGAATTGCCGGAGTATCACCGGCAGAAGCGCCGCTGCCGCCAGTTCCCATTTGTGCCGCCCATCTGTGGTCGCGTGGTCGTTAGCCGTAGGATTTAGATCTGGCGGCTTAGATTAGATCGCTAGGCCGAAGTGGTATCGCCAGATCTGGGACATAGGATCTGACTTAGATCTAACGGTCCACACGCATGATCCGCATGAAGCGGTACGGGCCAATCAGACACCACGTGCCTGTGTTTTTGTTTTAAAATCTGTTTTTGAATCTATTAGGGTTTAAAACTTGTAAATTCATATCTTTAGTTCTGTTTGTCCAAAAAATGAAAATAATATATCAATGGATTCAGAAAATTAAGCCCTACATTACTGTTGGCTTGAATTTGTATTTTTCTTCTAAAAAAATGGGATTATTTGCAGAACCAATTGTATGCTTATTTTGGCTATATAAAATGTTTATAAAATTGTTTTGAGGCAAATTTGAGTTTGTTTAGACTTTAGATGGATTAGTTTGTGTTCAGTACTGTTTGATTTGACTTGTTTAGTACAGAAAAATCATTTCATTGCATTTGTATGCATTCATGTGTATTTTTGTTTGATTATTTGAATGTGAATTTGGTGCTATGATTTTATGTGTAGATTTTGGTGCTAGTGGTGATTGTGATTGTGAGGACTGTTGCTACTCTCCCAACTACCAAGGCAAGTGGTGCTTCATGTATTTTGTCCTATTATTTTGACTATGCACTAGTGATATTTTGAGTAGGGCTTGCATGGAAATTTTGCTAAGTATATATACTATGCTATGCCTTGGGAAATTCTAGTAGTTGTAGTCTTAGTGGTATTTTTCTCTAAGTTAAGAAACTTGTTATCTTATCATGCTTAGCCTAGATAGTAGAAAACAAGGGTGGAATAATCATGCTATGGAATTTTGCTAAGTCCATGACTTATGTTTTTGATTAATAAAACAACTAAGTGAATGAATCACTTGGGTGGAATGGTATGATGGTTTTATGTTGAGTGGTTACACAAGGCCCATGTATATGGTTTACCTTGTGTATCACACTTGTGGAAATCCACCCAGGAACAAAGGGATTTGAGATGTTTAGTGTTGAGAAGTTTCTAGTGCAACCACATGGCATATGGGCTCTGCCTTGACCACATAGGTTGCAAGAACTTAGCCAGATGGACAGTTGGTGTTAGGGTGATAGGATGGAACGCGTCCATGGTGGTCTAAGAGAATGCTTCTGAAAGGTCTCGTCTCGATGCATGTCGAGTCTTGTGGGAAAAGTGCACCACCTCTCGAGAGGATAAAACCGAAGTACTTAGTCGTGTCCCCGGCAACGGACAATTTGAGCATCAAAGACATTGAAGCTATCAAGGATCTCCTTATCCCAATTTCTAAGTTAAAAACTTGTGGTTGAACAAGGGTAAAGGTTCACCAATGTGTATTGGTGGTTCCTTGGGTGTTTTTGATAAACAGAAACTTAGTGTTTTTTTCAACTGATAAGAAAACTTATTTTGAGCGAAGCAAGCCTAAGCTACACTTAGCCAAATTCATATAGAAGTTAGATACTACTACTCTACTATGGTATCACTTGCCAATACAATTCCAAATGTATTGACCCACTGTGACTGTAACTTATGATGTTGCAGGTTACTCTGATGGAGATTAGGGTTGTGAGTCTACACTCAACATGCTTGCCTATGACACATGAAGATGAAGACTTATTTAGTTATTTACTTTATGTTATGAACTCTTGTACTAGCCTTGGACTGTTGAGTTGTAAAGACTATGTTATCTCTGGAATGACGATGTAATAACGACCTTTGTATCTGTGTACTTTATCTTAAATTATGGATGCTAGCATTTGATTCAGGGACTAGCATATTGCAATCACAGGGGCCTTTACCTTTAAAAGGTGGGTCCTATCCGACCGCCAACTCAAAATAACAGGCCCGTATGTGAAGCGTGTGCAGAGTGTGCGACAACACAATGCCTCCCAAAAGTTAGGGCACCTGATTTTGCATTTCAGGTAGTGTTAGCAGAAGTGTTAATCCATAGATTAATGAAAATTAACTGTAATAAAGAGTCCAATTTACTCTCCTAGAGATTTGTCCATCCCAATACACTCACCATCTGGGAATCCCAACAGGCTCTCTCTCTCCTCCATACCTTTCACCTTCCCAACCATATCAAGTGAATTAACCTTTACATAGTATATAAATTAACCTCACACCATTCTGCTATTTTGTCCATAAGAACATGGAGAAAGCCCAGCTCCATTTTCATATACTCCTCTCCTCCTTGTCAAATTTCTTGTTGATGTCCGTCCCTATAGTAAATCTATCCGTACAAATTAATTGGTCGCTACGGTCTCTCTCTTATTTTCGTTCTCATCTGTGGTCATCAAGAACTAGAATGAGGGGCCCTGTTGGACTGTTGTGGACGCCGGATTAGATACTCCGTGCTGCCTGGTTGCTAGTAGAGTAGCTCAACACCCAAGATAGATTATGAGATCTGATAATTGTCAGTCTGGCAAGGCAAGCTCTTTGAGGAAACATATTATAGAAATTTTTCTACTCCACTTGATCCATAATAATTTTTGGTGATTTAGTATTAGTTTAGTATAAAGTTTGTACCAAGTTCTTGACACTTATTTTGTATCGAGGGAGTACATACAATTATTTAGCTTTTTTTGAAAATAACAAAATTATTTAGCTTTTTTTGAAAATAACAAAATTATTTATACTCCGTAGCTAATTATGTATCGGAGGGAGTAGCTAATTAAAAAGTCATAATTAGGGTTTATTATTAGATTTCGAACTGGGCCTCCGCTTTTGTTAGGTACGGCCCTGCAAAACAACATGCCAGGAATAATCCATAGGCCAATGCGGTCGCCAGGGCAGGTCCACAGTCCACACACGGACACACATACGGGGCAAAACACAACAAGGTCTTTGTTGACCACACATACGCATTTAAAATTCAAAGCTTCAGTTAATATTCTTTTGAGGGAAATGTTGAGTAAATAATTCAGTACATAACGAGAATAGGTCTCCGGTCATGTGTGACTTGTCTGTCCTCCTTGTCTACAACAAAACACTACTTGTTACACATCTCTCGTCTTCGTGGACTGCTTCCTTCGATCTCCCTCACCTTCGGTGGCTGGTTTTGGCGCCAGGAGGTGACCATGGATCTCCGATCTTGTGAAAGATCTTGGTCCAGCTTGTTGGTTTTTTGTTTTTGTTTTTGACGGATATAGAGGACAACTCAGATAAATAACTATCTCCAACCATGTTCTTGTCGTGTCAGCACTGGTTTCATCATTGCCGCAACACGTATGAGGGCTGGTTTATCCAGACCCATCCATCGGGTTGCGGGGTAGAGTAGTTAACCACAATGCTTCCACCTCACTTCGTGGTGGCTTTGGTGATCTCATTAATAAATTCCTATGGCGACACTTTCTATGTGGATGTGGGTTTGGGTCTCCTCATCGGGCGGTCTTGTTGTCCTCCAGGTCGATGTTTCATGCTTTGGATCATCATCGTTGGCATCTCCTAGCAACTCCTGGTGACTTCAGGGCTGCAATAAAAACAACCCATTGGCTCTATCGTTGCTTAAGAGCAGCAATGGTTCGATGGCGTTGAAGATTGGTGGTGTCATTTCTTCGGGGGAGCCTCTAGATATACGATATGGTTTTTTATGGAGCTCTTCACCTACGTTTCTTCCCTGCGGTTGCTCCCATAAATTGTTATCGAACAACCCAATTGCCAATTAGTAAACATGGAGTATAATAATTGAGGGGTTTTTGTACATCTTCATATTTGATATCGAAAGATTGCTCATGGCTTAGTTTTATACTAATCTTTAACAATACCTTATTTTTATATTTTTTCCTATTATTAATTGGTGTATTCACATGGAATAAGGCATGATGCATGGATTTGGCCGAAAAGATGCCATTGTCATGCAGATTCCATTGAAACAAGTCCTGACCAGGTGTGACGACCACATCATCTAGTCAACCTAAAAGAGCATTTCGTGCTATCAATGACCATGTGTGAAGACCAAATCAACTTAATAGAGCGTTCTAAGGGTGAAGACCTAAACTAGAAATGGATTGCTTCAATTTCATTAATCTGGCCTAAAAGGGGGGAACGCCTTCGTATTTTGATCAACATATGATAATTCATTTTCAAATATGGTATTTTTATTTTAATTGCACTTTGCTACCTAGACCAATAGTAGTCGAGACTTTGGAAAACACCTTTTGGCAGAAGGAAGAACATGTATAGCACCATATTCATAATCACACAGTTGATTAAAAGCAAACGTCCACATATGGACATATGTTTTCTTTTCACATATCGAGTCTTTCTTCAAGTCATTCCTCCACTTGTTTCCATTTCGCTATCGTGAGCGAACTATAATGAATCAGGATCCAAAGATAAGAGACGTACGTACATACGTTCTCTCGGACGCACGCGCCGCTCTCGAGGGGGGGGGGGGGCACGGGTGAAACCTTAAGCCGCCACTGCCCCCAAATCTTCCTCCCTCTCCTCCCTCGCTGCCACCCGAGGATGTCGGCGGGCTAAGCCCGGCCGACGGTGGCGGCGGGGCTGCCTCCTCGCGTGGTGGCCTCTCCCCCGCAGAGAGCCCCTTGGGCGCTTGATGGTTGTCGCCCCGACGACGATCTGATGGCGGCGAGGTTTGGAAGCCAGGGCGGCGACCTCGGGCTTTATGGTGGTTATCCCTCGGTGGATGCTGGCGCGGGTCGCATCTGCTGGCAGGGACGCAGTCCTAGAGTTTCTCTCACGCCAAGATGAAGATCTGTCTTCAGCCTGTTTCTATAGATCTGGTGGCAGTGTCGTATTCCGGAATGCTCCGCCGGCGAACTCCCATGGGCGATTCCTGCCTGGAGATTGCTGGAACGGATGGGATTTGGTCGCACGCAACCGTTATTTTTCTGACCGTTTGGTTTCATAGGGAGCAAGTCGAAGCTCTGCAGTCTGTTGCCATCGTGTAACATGTTTTTAGTTCCATGATGAAGTAGTATGTGGAGAATGTCATGGAAGCCAAAATTTGTGAACTAGCTATGGTGGCTCGAGTCCTGGTGGTGATGAGAAATTGGCTTAGTGATTCGTGAATTGTAGCAGCGGCATTGAAAAGTGGGGGCGGCGGCACAGGAGGAGTTCACAGTCTTACCTTGTAAGGTGAAAATCCAAGGTCTGGTCTTAATTGGTTGTGCCTGGCAATAACCTTGTTGAAGGCATTGTTTTGTGAGAGATGACTTTCTCCAGGGTGAAAACCTATGATTTTTGATCGGGCGATGATGGTGCTTGTGCTCTGTTTCCTTCTTAAAGGCGTCGCTATTGGAGATGTTGGACTTCTGGTGTTGTTCTGGTGGGGTTAGTGTTGTTGCTACTAAGGATCTAATCAATGTAGCGTAACTTTTATTTTTGTAATTCTTCTTCCTTTTTTCGGATGTGTGCATCCGTATTGCGAATAGGATATGCGTTGTTGCAGAGGCTGAGTGTAATTGGTATCCGTGTGATATTAATATATACTCATTTCCAAAAAAAGATCCAAAGATAATGTATGAGAAACACTCCCCCCTTTCACAACCAAATATAGTAGTAACACAATCATCCATGTACCTTTGGGCATGGCCAAAACTGAACAATCCACTCTCATGGAAATTGACTTTTAAACAAGACAAATACTCAAAAGAATAAAGTACCATTTTGAGGTTTTTGACCTTATGCAAATCATGATCCGTAAAGAGAATAATATTATCCTCCCATTGTAGAATGGATAAACCATCATCAGCTAGATGCAACACTATACCAACAATCTGACCATCCACCAGTTTCACACGTTCGATGAAATAGCAAGCATATCCCTTCATAACTATACTTTCTATAGAGTCGATTGCCTTGACTTAAATAACTACACTTTCTCTATGTGACAAAAGTGGACTGGCTTGACTTTAGTAACTACACTTTCTCTAGACATGAAACTATTAACCCACTTTTGTCACATAGGAGAAAATTCCTTCGTTCGGAGAGTCTCTTGACGAAAAACATTTTACTTCATCATATATTAGTAACCCTCTCGTTTAGGGTCCTGGATTCGGCATCGGCGTTTTCTCGTCACCCCGTGAGATTGAATCTATTTCCGAGTTGATTTCCTCCACCAATTGGTTATTATAGGTTCCCATCCTTACTCCCCTTGATCTCTATTCCCTTGACATCGCTGTTTACCCTGCCTAGTCCTCTTGCCTAGGAACTACAGGGTGCGGCTTGCTAGGGTTTTGTTGTGGCTGAGAAAACAATTGCCGGCTCGTCGGGGACGGCGACCGGAGGTAACAGGGATATTGATGACATGTTTAGCCACCTAGAGCTGAACGAAGATGAGCTTGATGATGTGGTGACAGGGGCTGAGAAGGCAAAGGTGTACCAAGATGCGGCTCGTTGGCTAGCTAACGGGAAGGTTCTCACAAACCGCAACTTCAGCGCTGAAGCTCTATTTGAGAAGATAAAGGGGATCTGGAATCTCTCACGTGAACCAGATTGCCGAGAGGCTAGTGAAAAATTGTTTATATTTCATATGCATTGTCTCGGTGATTGGAAAAAGGTCGTGCATCAGGGTCCATGGATTTTTCGAGGATTTCGCCTTCTCGTGGAATATTATGATGGACTAAGTTCCCCTAAATATTTTGTGTTTAATGGCATGTATGTGTGGGCTCAGATCCACGGTATACCAAAACTATACCGGAATCTTGACGTTGTAGATGATCTTGCTCGTAAAATTGTAAAGGTTAAGGAAGTTCAGCTTGCCCCAAAACTGTTCTTTGATGGTAACTGATACATCCAATTTGCATCACCATCCTATATAATAATTTGCTTCTATTCATTGGTATATTTCTTATTAAGAGGTGATACTTATGTCTTTTCATCTGTTTTTGCATGTTGGATGATTGTTGGAGGATGAACTGCCGGAGTCAGGATTCTGATGGAAAAAGCGGTGTTTTGATGCAATTTCACGAAGATCAGAAAAATAGCAGAAAACTACAAAAAATTATATTTTCCCAGAAGACGAAGGATGCCAGAAGGGGAGGCGGAGTTGGGCCACAGAGGGCCCACACCCCTCCAGGCACGGGCCACCCTGGGTCGCGCCTACAGGGGGTGTGGCCACCCTGTCCCACCTCTGGCTCCGCCCTCTCACCTATATCTTCTCCTCGAAACCCTAAAGTCGGGGAGAGCGACCACAGAAAGATTCCGCCGCCTCTACACGGCGGAAAACACCGAGAGAGAAAGAGCTCTCCGACAGACAGATTTCTGCCGAGGAAATTCCTTCCCGAAGAGGGGAGACTGTCGCCATCAACACCATCATCAAGCTAGACTTCATCGGGATCATCATCATCATCCACACCATTATCTCCACCAGCACCATCATCACCACTCCATCCCGCTGTAACAATTGTGTTGAATCTTGCATAGTTCTTAGGGGAAATTTTCCCGGTGTTGATTACTATTATAGTTGATGCTTGTGAGTGGAACCATTGAATTATTGTTTATGTTCAGACTGTTATCCATCATTATATCATCTCTGATCTTGATCCATATGTGTCTCGTGAGTAGTTCGTTTAGTTCTTGAGAACATGGGATAAGTCATGTTGTTAGTAGTGGAATTGTGTTGAGGTATTATTTAATGGTTAAATATTTAAGTTGTGGTGCTATTCTTCTAGTGGTGTCATGTGAATGTCGATTACATGATACTCCGCCATTTATGGGCCTAGGGGAATGCATTGTGTATTTGGCTACTAATTGTGGGGTTGCCGGAGTGACAGAAACCTAAACCCCCGTTAGGAAACCTTTGCACAAGGGAGTGTAGGATCTAAGAGTATAAGGTTGTGGTTAGGTTTTTATCTTAATTGCTTTCTTGTAGTTGCGGATGGTTGCAAGGGGTTTAATCACAAGTATGTATTAGTCCTAGTAAGGTCAGTACATTAGCACAGGTTCACCCACACAACACTTATAAAACCAAAGAAGATTAATCAGCTATATGAAACGAAAACACTTGACAGTATTCCCATGTGTCCTCGAGAACGTTTGGTCCTCATAAGTATTTTCACCGGCTTGTACTTTGCTAAGAAAGGATTGGGCCACTTGCTGCAATTATTTGATGTCTTATTTACTTGCATTTTATTTCCTTGCTTTATCAGAAAACCCCTAAAAATCTGTTTGCTAAGTATTTACAGAGATTTCCTGCTCCAAACCACTAGTCAACACCTTTTGCTCCTCATTGCGATCGACACTCTTATTTATCAAAAGTACCATGATACACCCCCTATACTTATGGGTCATCAAGACTATTTTCTGGTGCCGTTGCCGGGGAGTGAAGCGCTATTGAAGAGTGGAACTGGTACATGAAACTTCTACTGTGAGTATTGATTTTTATTTCTATTTGGTACTTTGTTTCCAATATGGATAACCCACTTGGTTTCCTGTTTGGGAAAACTACTACCACTATTAGAGTAGTAGATGAACCACCACCTGTTGAGATAGATCCTTTTAAGATACCTACAAGAATCGTTGATCGTGTTATGGATAATTATTATCTTGGGGATGGAACTGTCCATCCTGGTGATAATTTTCTTTTTATCCATGAATGATGCGGGTTGTTTAAGTGTGCAGGTATCATAACTAAACAGGTGAAGAAGAAGTTACTCTCTATATCATTGGAAGGAAGAGCTGAAGAATGGTATAAGCTGCTGAAGAATGGACAATCCATGGAATGGGAGGAAATAATATCTCTCTTTTATTCCAAATTCTATCCTCCCAGTGAGATTCATAAGGATAGGAATCTAATATATAACTTTTGGACTCGTGATGGAGAGAGTACAACCCAAGCTTGGGGGATATTGAAGTTACTAATGCTTAAATGTCCTATTCATGAACTACCTAACAATATTATTATTAACTTTTATGCAAGGCTTTCTCTTCATGATAAAGATTTATTAGATGCTTCTTGTTCTGAATCATTCACACGCATGAAGGAAGAAGCTAAATTGGATCTTCTAGACCATATTCAAGAGAACACTGAAGCATGAGAGAATGACAAAGGAAAAATGTCAGGTATAAATTATGATTATGAGTGCGTTAAATATTTTATGGGAACTGATGACTTCCATGATATTAGTACTGATTATGGTCTTGATTATCAAAGTATTGCCAATTGTTTTAAGGCCTTTGCCTCTTACATTGAGATTCCTAAAAAAAGTGGGACAAGTACCATGCACCTTATAAAGATGCTATTAATCATGTTCCTGTTAGAAGCACCAAAGTTTGTACTATGAATCCTATTTTTCCCGAACCTTATATTGAGAAAATCCCTTTTCCTTCTAAGGTAAAGGAACATTCTTTCATAGCTAATGTGGTTATCAAAAGTACAAAGAAAAATGTGGAACTTGATGAGCAAATAAACATTGAACTTGTAGTAGCCATTGTGAAAGGTCTTGTCACTAAAAATATAGAGGATGAGCACATTGTCTTCCGTGAAGACGCTTCTAATATTGTCTCTCATCCTAGTAAAGCTATGAAAACTAGTGTCCCTGTGCTTTCTGTGGGAATTGGTGATCATTGCTATTATGGTTTATGTCATATTGGTGCTAGTTCTAGTGCTATTCCTTATGAGCTTTACAGGGAAATTATGCATGAAATTGGTCCTTGTGAACTTGAGGACATTGATGTGGTTATTCACCTTTCTAATAAATAAACCATTTGTCCAATTGGCATTGTAAGAGATGTGGAGGTTCTTTGTGGTAAGATTAAATATCCTGCTGATTTTCTAGTGCTTGGTTCAACAACTAGTAAAAATTGTCCTATCATTTGTGGTATAACTTTCTTGAATACTTGTGGAGGTATTATAGATTGTAAGAAGGAGAAAGTTTTAACCAAGTTTGATAAAGAATATTATGAGTTTAACTTTTCCAAATTCGCTAAAGCTCCTTATGAAAATAGTTTGCCTAATGAGGATTTCAGGGTTGAACAACTTGCTTCTATTGATCCAGTTTATGACCTTAGACCTCTTTTTGATGATTGTAAGTATGCTCATTCTGATGATAAAGTTTGTTACCGTGACAGTTATATTGTCAACTTTATTCAAAGTGCTACTGAAAGTTATTATGAGAGAGGGAAACATGGTTTTATGCATCTCAATAATATTAAGTTTCCTCGCTTTATGTTGAAAGCTTTGAAGTTGCATTTGTTTTGTCTTCCTATGCTTATGGCCTTTTGTTTCAATAATTTGTTTTCTCGTGAAACTCCCTTGCATAGGAAGTGTGTTAGACTCAAATTTGTTGAATATTTGCTTCTTGATGCTCTCTTTCACTTCAAATCTATATCTCCTATGTGAGCATCCTTGAAATTGTCAAGCCTAACTTAAAGGCATTAAAGAAAAGTACTTCTTGGGAGATAACCCAGTAGTTTTATTGAGTCTTGGAATTTATTACTTGTAATAAACTCTCCTTATCCTTTTTGTTTTGGTTTTTGTGTCAAGATCAACCACTTTTGAGAAGTAGGTGAGTTGTGAGAAGTGTTGTTCCGGGACAGCTTTTTGTACTGCATTGTAAAAATTCGTGAAAGATCTTAGTACATCGGATGGAGCTGTAATTTTATATTCTTGTTCCCCAAGTTGTTATCCAACTTTCATTAGTTTTGCACTTTTTGATTTGAGCAACAAAAGTTTTTCGAAAAAATCAATCTTTACCTGCTGGTCTGTTTTGACATATTTCTGCCATCATCTGCATTTGCCTCTTATATTGATTCCCTTTTAGATTCTTTTTGGGCTTTTTGGAAAGGAGTTGCTACAGTAGATTTTGTTTTGATGGATTTCAGTTGAAGTTTGAACCTAAAGGTTTATTGTTTTTGCATACACTAATGTTGCCAATGAAGTTTGTGTGAGGCTTTGCATGAAAGGAATTTTTAGGTGATGGAGAGAAAGAATCTGTAGAGTCCATCTTTGAATAGGTAAAAATGCTGCAAACAGAAGGTTCGTGAAAACCTTATATTTTTATATTTTTGATATTTTTATTACATATAGAAGGTTACGAGACGAAACAGAGGAGGAAACAGAGCCTAGGTGGGCCACACCCACCAGTGGCACAGGCCCCAGCTCGCCGCGCCACTAGGGGGTTTGAGCCCCCTGGAGTCCGTCTCCGCCTCGTTTTCACATAGTACCTTCCTTATGCAGTAAAACTTCATAATATATAACCCCCTAGATCCCTCGAGGTTTGTATATCGTGTTCTCATCGTGTTTTCGTTTTGATCTGTTTCTGTTAGGAAATACTCTCAAGTTTAGAGGCACCATGGTTTCTGCCAACGACAAGGGTAGGAAGCCAGTGGAAGATGATCCTCAAAACCCCAAGGAGGAGAAGATCTTGGTTGGGGATGAAGAGGACGTGAAGGAGGACGAGCATCCGGACACCGCGCTACCGTTGCAAGCATTGGAGTGGTGGCAAACCCTATCAAGCTCAGGAGGACGGCACGGATGTCTATAGGAGGGAAACATCCGCGTCATTTCCTCGCTCCACGGTCACTTCCTCCACGCAACAAGAACCCCTTCCATACTCTTATACATGAGCAACAATTCCAAAATTTTCCCAAAGGGAAGTTGCCCTCTAGTTGGGATATGCCTCGTTCTAACTATGCATGGAAGGAACACTCTAAGAAGGAAGAGTGGGGAAAGAATAACAAGGACTGGGATTCTCGGTGCGATATGATCTTGAACTGCATTGATCATAATTCGTAGTTGATTCGTAATCTAACCTTTTAGATAGAGGACTTGAGGAAGCTGGTTTAAAAGCTCATCAAGAGAACACCACCACCACCGAAGGAGTAATTCATCATCAGGTTTGGCATCCCCTTGGCTTGTTCCAAGCTTGGGGGAGTGCCACGGTATCACACCATTATCTTTTATCTTTTTGCATTTTTAGTAGATTCATATCTTGGATAGAGAAGTTATCTTATATGTTGGTTTGCATTGTGGAAATATCTCTCCTTTAGTTGGTTATCTATGTATCCCTTGGTGTGGGTGCCTTTATGGAATATTAATGAGAAGTTTCATCTTTTACTGTTTGCACTCCTTATTTTAGGTTGCAATCTCTATTATATGATTGATCTTGTTGATCAGTATTGATATCACTTTGGGAGCATCAAGTAGATCTAAATTGGTTTTGGCAAACCGAGCTCTGGTTAGTAGCAATAGTTTTTGAGGTTTGAAAGGAAAATAAAAAAGCACTTACAAGTATTTTATATCGTTTTCTTTCTTTCTTTCTTGATTGGCTCATAAGCTTAGTATTCTTTATTTAATATCTTTTGTGTCTTCAAGGAAGATTGCATGTTTGACTTTATCACTTGTATGTTTGCTTGTTTCCTTCAACTCTTTTGCTTGCTATCCAGCCTTGCTAGCCAAAAACCTGTACTAAGAGGGAACACTTCTCATGCATCCAATCCTTTAAACCAAAACCTATGCCATTTGTGTCCACCATATCTACCTATTAGCATTATTGCTATTCCAAGCAAATTCTCAAGCTTCATCTATATTAAAAATTAAAAATTCTTTTGTTATGTGAAAACTAGTTAGTAAATCTCTCACGAACTTGATGGCACACCTTATTTTCTTGCCCCTAATAAACTTGAACCAAAGTTGTTTATTCTTGCACCTATACGTTGGGATTAGCAGAACCGTGCTGTCACGAGGAACGCTTTTTCAACACCTGTAAATATCTACCCCGTTGATATCATGCTCTTTTGTTTATGGATGTCGTCGGTGTGAAATAAAAGGGAAGCTTGTAAGTCCATGGAGTTATGTATGTGTGTTAGAGAAACGCCTGGGCCGCTAGCCTAAGCCATGCCTAATCATGGTGGAAACTTATAGCATCACCATAATGAGCAATCTATGAAGCTTTCTTCTTATATAAAAAAGAGAGACATATTGAAAAGAGGAAAGAGAGAACAAAGCACCATTTTCCCATGGTAAATAAGAGATTACTGAGATGCTCATTGTTTGCTTGCCTTGTCATTTTGATATAGGATAGCTCCTGTATCATGTGCAAGGGGTACCCCGTTGGCGGTTCTCTATGATACACATGTACTTACTATGACAAGAACTTACCGGTAACTAAAGTTGAGTAGCATGAGGAGCGGCCCTCGTACTCAAGGGACATGAGATTGCCAACTTATATTTCGTCAAGCATATACTCCATCTTTGTTCACTTTAACCTTAATCACCTCAAGATGCTTATGATAGGGGCAATGAGAGCTCAAAGTTAGTAAGTACCATAATCTTTTGAAAGCTCTTTATAAACTTGAAATCCATTCTTCCCTCTATGAAGGGCATTTCTCTTACTTCTTAGTTGAGTCAGTAAACCTATTCCTCTCTATCTCCAGCAAGCATTTGAGTTGTTGCGTTTCAAGCATTCATATGATGATTTATTCAATCATGTTCTTTATCTTCCTTGTTTTACACAAAACTCTTATCTAAATGAGTATTACTTTGGAAGCCATCATTGTGAAAAACCTTTTATGTTTGAGCAAAGAGTACTCCTATTATAAACTCCTTTACAAAAGCTTTGCTTGAAAACTGTTTGCCAACTGTTCTTTGACCAAGAATTTTTTTTGCCAATCCCAATTATGATCTATCTTTATGCATCTTTATTATGACTCCCATACTTGTTGCAAGCTAAGTTATATAATGGTGAGTTGCCTTTTACTATGAGTTGTGTATTAGCAAGTGTGATGCTTCTTGTCCATATTATTTTTATCGACAATTCATTCCATAAACATGTGGACATGTTTACTGAGCTCAGTTTTCGCTTGGGGACAAGCGAGGTCTAAGCTTGGGGGGAGTTGATACGTCCAATTTGCATCACCATTCTATATCATAATTTGCCTCTATTCATTGATATATTCCTTATTAAGAGGTGATACTTATGTCTTTTCATCTGTTTTTGCATGTTGGATGATTCTTGGAGGATGAGCTGCCGGAGTCAGGATTCTGATGGAAAAAGCGGTGTTTTGATGAAATTTCACGAAGATCAGAAAAATACCAGAAAAACTACAGAAAATTATATTTTCCGAGAAGACGAAGGATGCCAGAAGGGGAGGCGGAGTTGGGCCACAGAGGGCCCACACCCCTCTAGGCGCGGGCCACCCTGGGTCGCGCCTACAGGGGGTGTGGCCACCCTGTCCCACCTCTAGCTCCGCCCTCTCGCATATATCTTCTCCTCAAAACCCTAAAGTCGGGGAGAGCGACCACAAAAAGATTCCACCACCTCTGCACGGTGGAAAACACCGAGAGAGAAAGAGCTCTCCGGTAGACAGATTTCTGTCAGGGAAATTCCTTCCCGAAGAGGGGAGACTGTTGCCATCAACACCATCATCAAGCTAGACTTCATTGGGATCATCATAATCATCCACACCATTATCTCCACCAGCACCATCATCACCACTCCATCCCGCTGTAACAATTGTGTTGAATCTTGCATAGTTCTTAGGGGAAATTTTCCCGGTGTTGATTACTATTGTAGTTGATGCTTGTGAGTGGAACCATGGAATTATTGTTTATGTTCAGACTGTTATCCATCATTATATCATCTCTGATCTTGATCCATATGTGTCTCGTGAGTAGTTCGTTTAGTTCTTGAGGACATGGGAGAAGCCATGTTGTTAGTAGTGGAATTGTGTTGAGGTATTATTCAATGGTTAAATATTTAAGTTGTGGTGCTATTCTTCTAGTGGTGTCATGTTAATGTCGACTACATGATACTTCACCATTTATGGGCCTAGGGGAATGCATTGTGTATTTGGATAGTAATTATGGGGTTACTAGAGTGACAGAAACCTGAACCCCCGTTAGGAAACCTTTGCACAAGGGAGTGTAGGATCTAAGAGTTTAAGGCTGTGGTTAGGTTTTTATCTTAATTTCTTTCTTGAAGTTGCGGATTCTTGCAAGGGTTTTAATCACAAGTATGTATTAGTCCTAGTAAGGTCAGTACATTAGCACAGGTTCACCCACACAACAGTTATAAAATCAAAGAATATTAATCAGCTATATGAAACGAAAGCACTTGATAGTATTCCCATGTGTCCTCGAGAACGTTTGGTCCTCATAAGTATTTTCACCGGCTTGTCCTTTGCTAAGAAAGGATTGGGCCACTTGCTGCAATTATTTGATGTCTTATTTACTTGCATTTTATTTCCTTGCTTTATCAGAAAACCCCTAAAAATCTGTTTGCTAAGTATTTACAGAGATTTCCTGCTCCAAACCACTAGTCAACACCTTCTGCTCCTTGTTAGGATCGACACCCCTATTTATCGAAAGTACTATGATACACCCCCTATACTTGTGGGTCATCAAGACTATTTTCTGGCGCCGTTGCCGAGGAGTAAAGCGCTATTGAAGAGTGGAACTGGTATAGGAAACTTCTACTGTGAGTATTGATTTTTATTTCTGTTTGTTACTTTGTTTCCAATATGGATAACCCACTTGGTTTCCCGTTTGAGAAAACTACTACCTCTATTAGAGTAGTAGATGAACCACCACCTGTTGAGATAGATCCTTTTAAGATACCTACAAGAATCGTTGATCGTGTTATGGATAATTATTATCTTGGGGATGGAACTGTCCATCCTGGTGATAATTTGCTTTTTATCCATGAATTATGCGGGTTGTTTAAGTGTGCAGGTATCATAACTAAACAGGTGAAGAAGAAGTTACTCTCTATATCATTGAAAGGAAGAGCTGAAGAATGATATAAGCTACTGAAGAATGGACAATCCATGGAATGGGAGGAAATAGTATCTCTCTTTTATTCTAAATTCGAGAACGTTTGGTTCTCATAAGTATTTTCACCGGCTTGTCCTTTGCTAAGAAAGGATTGGGCGACTTTCTGCAATTATTTGATGTCTTATTTACTTACATTTTATTTCCTTGCTTTATCAGAAAACCCTTAAAAATCCGTTTTCTAAGTATTTATAGAGATTTCCTGCTCCAAACCACTAGTCAACACCTTCTGCTCCTCGTTGGGATCGACACTCCTATTTATCAAAAGTACTACGATACACCCCCTATACTTGTGGGTTATTAGTAACTATGTACGTATATGGGTTCGAATTAATATTGAGAAGTGTCTGATGAGGTTTGTCAGTCTCACTATTCCGGAGGGGAAGGAGAGGCTTATGGTGAAATATGAGAAATTACCGTTCTTTTGCATGCGATGCGGGTTCCTAGGACATGATCGCGAGGAGTGTGGCGATGGCGTATGGGAAGAAAAGAAATTGCAGTTTGGTTCCTGGTTGTTGGTTGCGTAGGGAAACTCAGCCAGCCCCATCACCACGTCAGTTTGCACCAAAAATTCCCACTTGAGGAGCCTTTAATGGAAGGGGAGGGGCCTATACTGGATTGGCCAGGAAACGGTCATCGGAGGAGGCTTACCTAGACGAGGAAGATGATTTGAAGGACACTGATACTAGCCCCATGAATACAACTCTTGCTGACTCGGGTACTGTAGGTGATGGAGGATGTATTAGAATCACTGGTGCAGGACAACCTGCTCTGGATGGTTCGAGTCAGGTTACCATGACTGATATCCCTACAGAGCCACCATTAAATTCAGGTATTGAACCTTTAGGGGCTATTCCTCCGACACCCTCTACATACGTTGATCCTCGGGATCAATCAAAAGTGAGGAAGACTGGAGAAAACTCTAAAATTCTGGCAACATCGGCGGCCTCCGAGTCGGAGGACCACCGGGACCAATGAAGACTCTAGGATGGAACAGTCGTGGGGTGGGGTTCCGACGACTTTTCAAGAACTCGTCCTTCTTGTACAGACTTATAAGCCCAGCCTAGTGTTTATTTGTGAAACCAGGCAAAGTAAAGAAAGAGTGGAGAATCTAAGGTTTAGAATCGGTATGAAACATTGTTTCTAGGTAAAAGGTGATGGAAAAGGAGGTGGTTTGGCTCTCTACTAGACGGAGGATGTTACTGTTGATCTACTCTCGTTTAGTTATCATCATATTGATGGTGGCTCAGTTGACTGTAGAGCCTCGTTGGGAGACCCCAAGAGCAAGGTGTGATGAGCATAGCAACAAGTTTTCCCTCAGTTATGAAATGAAGGTTATCGAACCAGTAGGAGCAAGGAAATAACTCCAAGGTGTTGCTAACAACTTGGAATCCTGCACAACACAAACTCAAGACTTTGCCCCAACTTACAGTGAGGTTGTCAATCTCACTGGTTTGCTGAAACCAAAGGATTAAACATATAGTGTGGAAGGTAATAGTTGCTTGTAGAAAGTAAACGGTAACAGTAGATAATGTATCAATGATAGATATTATACCGGGGTTCACAGTTCACTAGAGGTGTTCTCCTTAAGATAGATAACATACTGGGTGAACAAATTACAGCGGGGCAATTGACAGGTTGAGAAAGCATAACAATACGTATACTAGATATCATGACTCCTATGAGATTTGATTGGGCATTACGACAATATACATAGACCGTAATCCAACTGCATCTATGAAAAATAATCTTCCTTTAGGTTATCATCTGAACCCCCACCAGTATTAAGTTGCAAGCAACGGATAATTGCATTAAGCAATGTGTGTAAAATAAACAATACAATTGTTCCATGAACAAAAGATTGTTGTTTTCTCCCTAGTAGCAACAACACATCTACAACCTTAGAGATTTCTGTAACTTCCCTAGATTACTAGAGGCATGAACCTACTATCAAGCATAAATACTCCCTCTTGGAGTCACAAGCAACTACTTGGCCAAGATAGCTACTAGCAACGGAGAGCATGCAACATCACAAATAACACAGACATGATAGAATAAATAAACAATATGACATAGTATTTGTCGTGGTATTGGCACGGCAGATGCTACTGGGCTAGCTTACATAGAGGGAGCAAGACAATGTAGGAGAATCCGGGAGCGAGATTGGCACACGATGTACCCAGGTTCACGTCCCCTCGGTGGAGGATCGCTACGTCCTGCTGTCAATCCAGTATATGATCATAGATTGGTTTACAATTAAGTCGCCGTAGGCGAAGAGAGAGAGACTAGATCTAATCTAATGTGGAAGAGCCTCCCCCGTGGAGGTGCCCCTAGTGGCTTTATATATGCAGCCAGCTAGGGTTTACAAGCATTTGGTGGGCTTTGTATTGAAGTCGTCGTCTTGGGCCTCTAGTCGACGCCACTCGTCTGGGTCCAGCATGCGCCAGTCGCCGTATTGGGCGAGTCAACCCGCTCAGGGCTTAGCGTCAGTCGGCTCGATACCATCTGGCGACTCCGCTTCGTGGGTATACCCCGATTGGTATTCCCCCATCAGTAGTCCCCGAGCGCGTTGTCAATTCGACGTGGGCTTGAGGCAGGGCACGGAGAGTCTTGACGATGGGTCGTGGCGAATCGGCGATGAGCTCCTGAACAGAGAAAAGAACCGTGAAGCAGGAAGCGGTCGGCGTGAGCCAGTCGGTGATGGCCAGTTGGCGAAAGACGCAGGGTGTCGGTGAAGCCGCCAGTTGTGGCGAGTCCCCGAACATGGCGCGTGCCGAGTCCCCGAGCGCAGAGAGTGACGAGGTTGAGCGACCGGCGAGTGCCGAGTCCCCGAGCACGCCGAGTGACGAGGTTGGCCGACCGGCGAGTGGCGCTGTCTGTAGCGCGGCGAGTGGCGAGGTCGAGCGACTGGCGAGCGTGGCGAGTGGCGAGGTCGACAAGGCCCCGAGCGGGGCGAGTGGAGAGGTCGGGCGATCAGCGAGTGCTAAGTCCCCGAGCGCGACGAGTGGCAAGGTCGAGCGACCGACAAAGGGCGCTGTCTGTAGCGCGCCGAGTCCCCGAGCGCGATAAGTGGAGAGGTCGAGCGACCGGCGAGTCGCGCTGTCTATAGCGCGCCGAGTCCCCGAGCACGTTGAGTACGCGAGGGCGAGTCCGTGGTGGCGAATCCCCGAGTGTGTTGAGCATGCGAGGGCGATTCCATGGTGACGAGTCAACAAGGGCGAGCTTCGGTCGTGGAACCACGCATACACGCAACATGCCTAGGAGTAGTCCCCGAGGCTCGAGTTGGCTTATAGAGGCGACTTGAGGCTCTTTAGAGATGCATATTCTGAAAATAGTAGTGGTTGCTACCGAGCATGGCGAGTGGCGAGGTCGAGCGACCAGCGAGCGCCGAACCCCCCAGCGCGGCGAGGTCGAGCGACCGGCGAGCGTCGAGTCCCCGGGCGTGGAGAGTGGCGAGGTCGATCGACGAGCCCCCGAGCGCGGCGAGTGTAGAGGTCGGGCGACCAGCAAGCGCCGAGTCGCCAAGCGCGGCGAGGTCGAGCGACCGACGAGCGCCGAGTCCCAAGCGCAGCGAGTGGCAAGGTCGAGCGACCGACAAGCGTCGAGTCCCCGAGAACGGCGAGTGGAGAGGTAGACCGACCGACGAGCGCCGAGTCCCCGAGCGCGGCGAGTGGCGAGGTCGACCGATCGGCGAGCGCCGAGTCCCCGAGCGCAGCGAGTGGCGACGTCGGACGGCCGTCGAATGCCGAGTCCCCGAGCGTGGCGAGTGACGAGAAAGACATCGTTTTTCTAAGAAGGAGGAAAAGGTACAACTGCAATAAGGTGTATTTATGAAATATATTGAACATTTTTAAGACGTACAAATTATAGATGTTGAAGAAAATGCACTTTTGTTATGTGGATCAATGGCCAGTATGTAAGGTTTATGCGTGTCTTTTCATGAGTAGGCGGACCTCCAGCATCAAACGCTTGCCAGGTAACAGGAAAACGATGCCAGGCTGTTGAACCCGAAGACAAGGTTGGTCTTTTGGTACCCAACCTCACTACTTCGACGGACGCGAATAAACAACAGACAAAACTGAAACCGATCCCAAGTATGATTTTTGTCCCTGAAAGGGTCATATGCGACTTCATGGTCGGCTTTGAAGAATGAATAAGGATGCATATATGTTTTTGCCTCATAGCATGTACGAGTGTAAAGAAACTTAGCTGTTAGCATGATGAGTCTGCAGCGGCAAGATGCCGAACATGACGAATCCGCGAGGGGCGAGTCGCGACAGGCGAGTCCCCGAGTCCGCGAGGGAGGCGAGTCCGCGAGAGACGAGGCGAGTTTTGAGCGTGGAGAGTTCCCGGTGATAGTTCTGGTGCCGCACGTCCTGACCCGATGCGACCTGGTCACGATCAACGACAAAGGATCCCATCCGTAAAATAAATGAAGGTATCCTCGAGGTAGTCTTCGGGCTGGTTCCCAGATTTATTCCTCGTACAGGTTCACGAATAGAAACAACAATGATTAGTAGATAGTTTAATCTGGTGTTAACCTAGTTTAGGAAAAAAGACAAACACGCATAGGGCATGCAATCGGGATTTTGATGAGACGTTGAAATTTCCAACTAGATCAGGACTCGCTTCTGCTAGATTGGAAACCAGTACGTACCTGAATCAGTTTGCCCATATATTTAGTCGGCACATGGATCCGTGGCGGCCGCTGCTTGTGCTGCAACCTAGGTCTGGCCACACCACGCTTATTGTATGCATGGCTACCTCTAGATCGATCTGGCTCATAGCTGCTGAAGATGGATGCCGACAATCTTGGCGACTTGATGACGTGACGTGATGCGAACAAGTTGATGCTGAGGGATCTCGCCCGGATTATCATCCTCCAAGCACCGTTTGCCCCACCAGATGCTACTGGGGGTAGCTTACGTAGAGGAAGCAATGCGATGTAGGAGAATCCGGAAGCGAGATTAGCACACGATGTACCCAGGTTCACGTTCCCTCGATGGAGGATCACTATGTCCTGCTGTCAATCCAGTATATGATCATAGATTGGTTAACAATAAAGTCATCGTAGGCGGAGAGAGAGACTAGATCTAATCTAATGTGGAAGAGCCTCCCCCGTGGGGGTGCCCTGGTGACTTTATATATGCAGTCAGTTAGGGTTTACAAGTATTTGGTGGGCTTTGTATTGAAGTCGTCGTCTTGGGCCTCCAATCGGCGCCACTCGTCTGGGTCCAGCATGCGCCAGTCGCCGTATTGGGCGAGTCGACCCGCTCAGGGCTTAGCTTCAGTCGTCTCGATACCATCTGGCGACTCCGCTTCGTGGGTATACCCAGATTGGTATTCCTCCATCAGTATCTCAATATCCATCAGATCCCCGCAAATACAACATGTATGATTACAAATAGATGGTCTTGATCATGAACGGAGCTCACAAGATCTAAACATGATAGCACAAAGGAGGAGAAACAACCATCTAGCTATTGTATGGACCCATAGTCCAAGGGTGAACTACTCACGTATTATACCGGAGGCAGGCATGGTGATGAAGAAGGCCTCCGGATGATCTCTCCCTTCCGGCAGGGTGCCGAGAAGAGCTTCAGATCCCCCCGATCTAGGGACGATAGTGACAGCGGCTATGGACTGTTTCGTGAAGATCTGATCGGATGCTTAGGGTTTTTGCATCGTGGTGACTTTATAAGAGAAGAGGTGAGGCAGGGGGCCTCCTGAGGGGCCCACACCAGGTGGCGGCGCCCCTAGGCCGCGCGGCCCTAGGGTGTGGCCACCTGGTGGCCCCCCTCGGCTGCCCTTCGGTCTCGGTGTACTCTCCGGTAAAATATTGACTTTGGCTTTTGTCCCGTCCAATTTCGAGAATATTTCCTTACTAGCTTTTCTGAAACCAAAAACAGCAAAAAACAGACAACTGACACTGCGACATCTTGTTAATAGGTATAAAAATACCTCGAAGTGTAGACGAAGCATAGCAAAATTGATACTAAGCAAGCATGGAACGTCAAAAATTATAGATACGTTTACGACGTATCACATATCGATGTCCATATAAGTGGAGGTCCCTATGATCATATGTGGAGGGGAAATTTTATTTACGGCGAGCCAAAACCGACTGATAGTCGTCTCATGTGGACAAAGCTTCGTGAAATAAAGGATCGCTCTGATAGGCCATGGCTCATAATGGGGGATTTTAATGAGGCAATGTGGCAGGAAGAACACTTCTCTAATATTGCTCATTTAGAGCAGCTTATGATGGATTTTAGAGAAATACTCTCTCACTGTGATTCACACGATATTAGTTTTATTGGCGCTCCTTGGACTTACAATAATAAACGGAAGGAGGGATTGCAATGTCAAGTTTGGTTGGATCGTGCGGTTGCTTCTCTAGCTTGATCAGCCTTGTTTCTAGAGCATAGACTGCGGCACATTGCTCCTTCTCCTTCAGATCATTGCCCTATATTGCTGTCAGCTAACCACGTTTCAAATTTCCGCCCTACTGCACCTATACGATGTTACGAGGTTGTATGGGAGCGTGAGCCTTCTCTTCCAGCTACTGTTGAGGAAGCATGGTCTCGCAGACTTCCGGGACGAGACCTTGGGGATGTGGACTTCTCGCTTCGGTGGTCTGTGATGGACAATCTACAAAAGTGGAGAAAGTATAATTTTAAATCTGTGCCAAAATAAATAGAGAGGAAACAAGCTGAACTTGAGAATCTACATAACCTCGGTGATGAGGCGAGTAACGCGGCTCGAGTGGGTCTGGAAAAGGAGATGGATGAACTACTCTATAGGGAGGAAATTATGTGGATGCAACGTTCGAGAGTTGCATGGTTGCGCGAAGGAGATTGCAATACGAAGTATTTTCATTAGTGTGCGTCTTGGCATCGACGAAAGAACAAGGTGCGATGGTTAAAGCGTGATGATGGCACATGGACAACTGACAGTGCCAAGATGAGAGACTTGGCGTTGGGATTTTTCCAATCTCTATTTACAAAGGAGAGGATAATTTATTCGGCTATTATTAAAGATTGCATGCATTCATGTATTGATGGGGACATGAACGCTAGGCGCTGTGCTTCCTTCTTGGAGAAAGAAATCAGTGATGCCTTATTTCAATTTGGCCCTCTTAATGCTCCTGGGCCGGATGGCTTCCCGACGCGTTTTCTACAGCGGAATTGGGACTTGTTGAAGGGGAGGTGATACAAGCAGTGCAACATTTCTTTGACACAAGGGTTATGCCAGAAAGGGTGAATGACACAGTTATTGTTTTAATCCCAAAGAATAATGACCCGAAGGCTTTAAAAGATTTCAGACCTATCAGCCTTTGCAATGTTATCTTCAAGGTGGTGTCGAAGTGTCTTGTTAATCGTCTTAGGCCGTTGTTACATGATATTATATCACCGACTCAGAGTGCCTTTATTCCTGGGCGCTTAATTACGGATAATGCATTGATGGTGTCTGAGTGCATCCACTCAATACAGACGGGATCAGTGTCTCGTAGGAATTTTTTTGCGTACAAATTGGATATGGCCAAGGCGTATGATCGCGTGGATTGGATGTTCTTGGAAGGGGTTTTAGCGAAATTGGGCTTTCACAGCAAGTGGATATGGTGGGTAATGGAGTGTGTTACCACCGTATGATATACAATTCGCTTTAACGGTCAAATGTTGGACTTCTTCACCCCAACTCGCGGAATCCGCCAAGGTGATCCTCTTTCGTGGTACCTTTTCTTATTTGTCGCTGATGGTCTTTCTTGTCTCATTCGTAAGGAGATCAAAAATAACTCACTACGGGAGCTTCACATTTGTCGGAGTGCCCCTGGAATTTTCCACTTGTTATTTCCGGATGACAACTTGTTATTCTTTGAGGCCTCGGTAACCCAAGCTACAATAATTAAGTCCGTTCTAAACCGGTATAAAAAAAGCACGGGCCAGCGTGTTAGCTTGGTGAAGTGCTCTATTATGTTTGGAGAGCAGTGCACAACTGAGATGCAAATAGAGCTTAAGGATATTCTGCAATATGACACTACCTGTTTTGAAGAGAAGTATTTGGGATTGCCCATTTTCGAAGGCAGATTGAAGAAAGGCAAATTTGTTAAAACAGAAGGAAAATTTTTGAAGCATGCTAGCGATTGGAGTGAGAAATATATGTCCTCGGGGGCAAAAGAAATTATTATTAAGTCAGTCGTTCAAGCTATTTCCACTTATGCAATTGGGGTCTTTAAATTTCCTATGGATCTGGTGGACTTGGAACAAATCATCCGCAATTTCTGGTAGAGTGATGAGCAGAACAAACGGAAGATGCACTGGTTATTTTGGAACAAAGTTACTAGGCCAAATTCTTAGGGAGGTATAGGTTTCCGTGATCTTAGAGTTTTTAATCAAGCTCTTCTTGCTCACCAGGCATGGCGCTTTCTTCACTATCCAGATAGCCTATGCGCTCGGTTGTTGAAGGCTCGGTATTATCCGTCGGGTAGTCCCATTGATACATCTTTTATACAAAATCAATCTTAGACTTGGAAGTGTATTGTGCACAGGTTAGATCTTTTAAAAAAGGAATTCTGTGGAGAATTGGAGGTGGCTCCAAGGTTATAATATTTAGGGACAACTAGCTGCCTCGGCCAGGGTCACTTAAAGTTGATGGAAATCATGGTTCCTCGAGATGAAAGTGGGTTTCTGAGTTGATTAATCCTATCACTAGAACATGGAATGAAGTGGTAGTACGTGATTGTTGTTGGCCACATGATGCGAACACTATTCTGAATATAAAATTACCTGCTCGTGCTACGGAAGACTTTGTGGCTTGGAGTAGATAATGCAATAAATTTTTTAGTATGCGCTTAGCTTATCGGATCAGTATGCAAGACTCTTTGCAGCATCTTAGCTCTGATCATTCCAACGCTGAACCGGACGGGGATCGAAAAATATGGCAGCTGATTTGGAAAGCCACAATACCTCAGAAGATGTGTGTGTTTGCCTGGCGTGCTGCCACAGAATCCCTGGGAGTTCTTGATGGTCAACACCGGAGAATTAACACTATAAATCCTACTTGTTCCATATGTGGGCGTGAAGTGGAGGACATGCGCCATGCTCTGGTCCGGTGTACCCTTGCCAGAGCTCTTTGTGATGAACTTCGGAGCCACTGGACTTTGCCACCAGAGACAGCCTTCTTGCAGGCTGGTCGTGATTGGCTGTTTCATCTATTAAGTAATTCGGTGGCTGATGTACGTGCAAGGATCATCTTCTTATTCTGACGGGCATGGCATCACCGGAACAATGTCATCCATGGAGACAGGAAGGCGTCTATTACAGCATCGGTCCAATTTTTGGTGAACTATCAGTCGTTCTTTCTAGCAGTGTCTCCGGGAGGCGATGAGAAGCTTCTACAAGTCTCCTCCTGGAAGCCACCGAGTGAGGGGAAAATCAAAGCAAATGTTGACGCCGGGTGGGATGCCGTTTCAAAGCAAGGAGGTATAGGAATCGTCATTCGAGATCATAGAGGAAAGGTACTTTTGACATAGTGGAAATGTATTTACTACCGTGGTAGCGTAGAGGAAGCGGAAATACTTGCATGTCTTGATGGGCTACGGCACCTGGTGCATCTCCGATATTAGCCGGCAATCTTGGAGTTAGATTGCTTGCGTTCTGTTAATTCATTTACGTATGATTCTGAAGAACAATCAACCAGCTGGGCTATCATTTTAGAAGCTAGAGAATTGCTCAAGGTCTCCTGTGATATTGTCGTCTCGAAAGTGGATCGCGTGTGCAATGGTATATCGCATGTGTTAGCACAGTTAGGTAAAGATGGGTTTAATGGGTCTCTTAGAATTTATTCTCCGGACTGTGTGAGAGCTGATCTCAGTTGAGATGTTGTAATCGTTCATGTAAACTCGTCGCACCAAGTTTTCGATGTACTATTTTCCTTACCAGGGTACCTAAGGGGACTGAGAGGTTTTTAATAAGACGGCTTGCTTGCTTTTATATTGAATTAAAAAAAATCATCTTTTAAGGCCCCACATTTTATTTTATATTTTCTCGTTAGTAAATTATTTCATGAGGAATAACTACTTCATCGAGTATGTTTCTATCTTGCATGAACGCCAAATGATATGCCAAATGATATGGATATGTCTCCTTATCAGCTGATCCGTTTGACCTGTTTTTCATTATCTTAGTAAATATTTTTAAGCTAATGGATACGGGCATACAAGCATATATGCCACAAGCCTCCTTAATCTTTGGTAGAATAAAATTATCTAAAAAGTTCATTTTAAAAATTTCTAATCACCATTATGAAATTCTTTAAACAACTGTAGCAAGTCATCCTTAATTATCTCCCAATAATGTTGACAGAACTTTACCGACAACCTCTTTGAATCCTCACGGTTTGTTAGCGCATCTACAACGGCGATCCACAAATGGACAACCCACATCTGAATCGGTCCGGTCAGACCGATGTCATGGTCCAACATGCACCTGCAAACGGAGCCAGTGACCTAGGGATGTCCGTTTCAACGTAAAACGGGCACAAAATTGAGCTAGGTTTGGGGAGGGGGGACGAACAGCTGTCGTGTTTGACTGGTGTCATCCCGAAGCTTCCGTCGGGCCCATAGGGCAGCGGCCAGCGGAGGGGAACCAACGCCGCTCATCCTTTTTAATGGAACCGCATCGTCCCCATTCCCTTTCCCACTCCTCCAGTCCACTCCCAGTTAAACCCTTACCCAAACCCTAGCTCCATCCGCGCCGACCAGCCCCAACTCCGCCACCAGCCACGATGATGAAACCCTGGAAGAAGTGGTTTTGGCCCGGCTGCAACGACCACGAGGCGGGGTCCTTGTCCGGTGCCGGCCGCCACGGGCACCGCCATTAGGTGTCCTTCTTCGCCTCCCTTT
Source organism: Avena atlantica (assembly GCA_910589765.1). Classification (NCBI taxonomy): domain Eukaryota; kingdom Viridiplantae; phylum Streptophyta; class Magnoliopsida; order Poales; family Poaceae; genus Avena; species Avena atlantica. The sequence continues at coordinate 191,075,081 of OU342738.1, forward strand.
CTCCTACTTACCCGTGCGGAGCTCCTTCTACCGCTCCCACCAGCGCATCCGCCGCCGCTTCCACGCTTGGAGCGCCACATCAACGTGAGCCTCGAGGTGGAACGTACCCTTGCCGACATGGGGATGTCGTGGCCGTGGACGGACGTGCACCTGCTGGCCGGGGTGGCACCTCAACCAGGCCCGCATGCCTATCCCGGCCATCCCCTCGTCGAGGCTTGCTCACCGTAGGGAGATCTACCGCCGCCGAGCATCCCCCCCCCCCACATTTGCGCCGTGACCGGGCGTACGCCATCCAGTCCCCGTTGTGGGACAGATGGTTCGAGGTCCACCTCGAGAACCTCCGTGAGGAGGAGGACTACAGGGAGGAGGATTCCGGGGACGACTCCGGCCAAGAGAACGAGTAGGACGACGACGGCGAGCTCTTGGACTACTTAGGCCCTCCGCAACTAGGCTTGCTGGTATGGTCGCGCTACAGGGGCGCCGACACGGGCGAGTTGGAGGTGTGGCCCTGGACGCAGTAGAAATTCAAGGTCAAGGTCAAGTCATCGGAGCTGCAGCTGCGGGACAAGCCCATGACAGAGGAGGAGGAGCTGCATGCTGCCATCCTCCTCTCCCAGCTGGAGGAGGAGAAGAAGTGGGAGGTCACGACGCAGGCACTCCACAAGTCATGGCTACCATCCCTCACGTCCGCCCGCTCCAATCGTGCCTCCACCGTCTCCCCCTCGCTACTCCGTCCAGCCTCGTGTGGCCGTCGCCCTAGGTCTTCATCAAGATCGAGGACGACGACGATGAGTAGGCCTCCATGTCGTGCAGGACCAGCGGCAGCCCGCTGGCAGCGGCACCCCCCTATGTATTTTTTTTGTATGGATATTTTGTGCCCTGGACTAAAAAGTAATGTATAATTATTGTAAATTCGGTTTTTTCTGTACAATTCTTTTTGCGGAGGCGGTCGTTGGGGGTATTGGGCCACCACAACGGATTTAGCCTGGACGGCATGTCCTCCAACCACGCGAATGAACCGAATCGGACCAATTCAGTATCCGAAATTCGAAATGCATTGGGTCGTTAGAGATGCCCTTATGTTCTATTTGGAAGCTTGCATCCTTCATTTCTTCCTCTCAGGAAGGAGCAGTGTGAATGGCATTTTCTTCATCTCAAACCAAAGAAATATCACCAATCGGGCATTCATCTAAGGAGAGCCCACTCTCATGTGGAGATCCAAACAGATTTCATAATACTTAGTGATAATGTTGCTTGCCCATTTATCTAGAAGCTTGACCTGGTGAAGTGCTCCATATGCCTGAATTGTATTGTCCCGTTTAGCTGAAGAAACTGATGCACTTGAAACCGAATCTTGGCATCAGCACTGCAAGTTTTAACTCGATCATAAAATTGCTACTCTGCTTATGTACACTTGCCCGTCCATACTTACACTTTCTCAAACAGAGCAGAGCCTGATGACCACAATTTAACACATCCCTCACTATGAAAAGAATCACGTTGCTGCAATTCTTACCTGAAGAACGAAAAGCATATATGTACTACCATATATACAGCCACATTTTGTTGTTGCCGAATTCGTCTAGCTTCTCTTGGAGCCGAACACCCCCACGGCGGAGCCGAGGGAGGCGAAGGCGCAGACGATCAGGCAGGCGGCGCTGAAGGCCCGGATGGCGAGCCACCGCGCCGTCCACGGCACCACCTTGGCCTGAGCGAGGTACATCTCGACGGGGAAGTGGATGGCCAGCGGCCAGAAGCCGAAGGCGCCGATCAGCCCGACCACCTCGTTGAAGTAGGGGAACCACACCGCCACCGCCGTCGCTGCCGCCACGTACGCCGTGCGGTAGCACAGCCTGAACACGTTCACGCGCCTCCGGCCGAGCAGCGGCATCACTATGTCGATAGAGGAGGCGTCGGCGCCGAACTGCCGCTCCGCGAGCGCGAACGCCGGCTGGCTGTACACCTGGTAGCCGCCGAGGAGGTGGAGGACGACGCAGAGGTTGGCGAGGTCGATGAGCCAGTAGGGCTCGTAGAAGCCGAAGCCGGTGAGGAGGTTCCCCGGGGTGGCGTCGCCGAACGCCGCGTAGCCGAAGCACCCGCAGCCGAGATAGAAGAAGGTTGTGACCGCGATGCTGGCCCTCGACGCCGTCTTCATCGTCTCGCTCTCCGCCGGCGGCGACCTCAGCGTGTCCTTGATGTACACATCGTACGTGTCAGCTCTGATGAACACTGATCCCAAGCGCATTAATGGTATTCAGCGCACGCTGGCTGGCTGGCCTACCTCTATCTCCAGCAGCACCAAGGAGAAAGGGTAGGCGAAGGCGATGTCCCCGAGAGCCTGCGCGACGCGCCACACCTTCTGCGTCGAGGATGCCAGGGTAATGCCGCCGATTCCCCCCTTTGTCACTCCGGTTTCTGCGATCGATCGAGGATTAGATTACTCCGGTTTTCGCGCGAGCTAGTGCATTGTGCTGATTATTTCACGTACCGATCACTTTGGCAGCTCCAAGGCCGAAGCCGATGAAGGAGTAGGAGAAGGACATGACGGCGGCGAAGACGGAGAGCCACGCCATGTTGTGGAAGTCCGGTATCTGCGACAGCAGCGCTTGAGCGAGGCCGAACAGGAGCATATAGTACACGTCTGATCTCCCGCCGGCGGCGGAGCAGGCCGCGGCGCCATGGCCTTCGCTGTGGTAGCAGTTCGCCCTCTGAATGGCCCTGAAAAGAAAATCAAGCATTGTTTCTTTTTTATAAGATGATAGTCCAGTTTTTTGCTACATGAAACTATGAGAGCATATGTCCCACGGAGCATTGCAATCCTGACTTAGAACTAGTGGTAGTAACTCTGTGAGGAAATATTGAAAAAATGTGAATTTTTTGTCTGTCATCCCTTTGTGCCTAGTCTATAATAAATTTCATGCACAGGAAGGTGAATGCGTATGAAAATGACTCTCTTTGTGCTCTTGCTTTGGTCAAGCACTCACCCACTAATCCATTACTACATTACTAGTGTGGGTATATATTATTACACTTGTCTTCCCTGACACGCTTTGGTTGCCGGCGTGCGCTTGTCACCATTCTTCCAACTCGGTCGTAGACGCGATATACTAGATCCTGCTGTATATACGAAGTAGATACGTTACATATGCAGAAAGAGTAGATACTTTTTACCTCATACTAGTGGCCGAGGTTAGAGTGTACACCACGGCGCTCCCAAACAAGCTGAAGCTAAGGAAAAAACCGCAAAACAAGCGGGTCTTCTCACCTGCAATTGCAAGCATGCCGTATATATGTGTCACTACCACTGTCGGGGCCAATTAATGATGGAAACTATCTGACACACATCATCTATCACACTGATTTGTACAAAATAGTTGCGCCTTTCCATCATTAATGGAAAAAATCCATTAATGATAGTCGCTGTCTGCATTATGCCAGCAAATGGCCAGGTCACATTCATGCTTGACCCTAAAGCTGACAATTCTTTTTTTTTTAATATTACCAGTTTTATTTATGATCTTGGCCAAGATGGTTTGTAAAACTGACAATATATATTGAATTCACAGAAATGCATTTTTCTGGCAAGAAATTCTGCAGGTCAGCTACGGTCACCTAACCTAGGTAGAGGCTCACGGCTTGCACGTAGGACTTGTTCCTGACGACGGCCCCGCGCTCGTCCGGGTCGCCGCAAATGTAGCAGTCGGCGAGCAGGGAGGACTGCACCACGGTGACCCCGGCGAAGAACACGATGGCCGCCGGGCCGCCGACCCAGCCGAGCTGCGCCACGCTCCACGCCAGCGACAGCACGCCGGAGCCTATCACCGCCGTGACGATGTGCGCCATCGCCGTCCATACCGTGCCTGTCCATCGAAATCGAAAGAGAGAAAAAAAAACTCCACAGATTAGAATTTCCCAGAACCAGCTGGCCCATGCGTGCAAGCAAAGTGTCCGATAGGAAGGAGTTTCGTCACTGTTGCTGCCATGCCGTACGTACGTGTCCAGGCTCCAGCAGGGCGGAATTACTAAATGGTGCTGTCAGCGTCAAGTGATGATGGTATAATATTCCTAGCGAGTAGCGCGTGATGGTTACCCATCGTCTGCTGGCAGTTTGGCCAAAACAAGCAACTTTCTCTCTGAAGCTTGAACAAGAGCTGGATGTGTGACGGCCATGAATATTCCTTTGAGCAAATTCATGCCGTAGGCCGTGGCAGATGGTGGTTCGGTATTTGCCTGGTGCATATGAACCCAGCAGGTTTTCCATATTACCGATCCTCTGCGACAAGCCGACCGACAAGGAACTAGCTGGATGGAACTAATGGAAGCATGGATAGTGCAAAGAAGTGAAGAACACAAGAAATTGAATTCAGTAACCAGAAGTTCAGGGAAGGTGGAGTGGAACTTGGAAGCACATATGTATGGTAGAGCTTATGAAGAATTAGGAAACAACAAGATATTACAAGACAGAAAAATGGAGCTATCTAGGACCAACCACCACGATTTGGGGTCGCGATGGATTAACTAGCTGATCAGATGCTGCGACGACTTACCGGTTCTTTGGACTAGACGCTCCTGTGATGAATTATAGGAGGACTCCGAGAGCTTCTGGAGCAGCGCCTCCGTTGGGCGATGATCACCTTCCCCTTCTCCCATGGCTCCTGCTTGCTTCTCTTTTCACTTTGTAATGAATGATTGCCGAAGAGACTAGGCTTGTCCATGTCAGCTTCATATAAAGAAGAGGGAGGGAGATTTTGTTTCCCACCAAATCCCTTGTAATATAGCGTCGTCTCCGTCAGTTTGATGTTCAGTCGACGGTAGTATTGGTTGGTTTGGCTGTTTGGTAGGTAGTGGCGCCAAAGTACAGACAATGGCACGTCGTGCTCAGGGGGTCCCAATCCAGAGTCCACCAGGTCAGTTCGTGGACCGCAGGTACTGTGAGCTAGCTGCCCTCGTAGGCCGGTAGCTGTGAGCATATGAAAATCGATCTAGTAGACCGTGTCTACTGAAGAAAAGGAGGGTCTATGTGCTGTTGCGAAACCCCCCAAAAAAGAGGAAGAAGGGTACATCATGCGGACGACTACATGATGTCCATCTTCTGCTTATTTTTCGAAGAGGCGACCGCCAACTCAGCATACCATGCTAGCTAGTTGCAACACTGGAATACAACGTGCCAGTATATATCCGATGTTTCAATAGTATCGCTTGCCCACACTTGTGGCAGAATCAGGCTGACCAGAGTCTAACGTTTGGTTACACAAATCATGAAGTGGCAACGATCACATGCTTGGATTTCTACTACTCCGTCCGTAAGTGACTTGGATTTCTAGACACATTTATACATAGATATATATGAATTTAGACAAAGTTAAGTCACTTGTTTATAGAAAGAGGGAGTAGATAAGAATCCAAACAACCTTGAAGAACACATGTGGTCTTGGAGTGTTGGACAACGATGCGTCGATGCCACAGTTGACATTGCAATAAGTGGTAGTATCTATAGGGCGGTTGGATGAGCACGGTATGTATCTGACAATCCTACTGCCTGTTGGTAATAGAATAATAGATTTGATATCCCACCATTGACTGATTATTGTATGAAATTAATTCTTTTTAGAGAAACATTGGCGACTTTATTGATCTAAAACATTGTTTTGAATATGCCATCCCAGCTACCAGAAACACTAAGGGGTTGTTTGATTCGTAGGATTCACAAAACATAGGAATAAGAAAACCACATGATTAGAGTGGAATGCCCACTTGAATCCTATAGGAATAGGTACCTAGAGGATTTTGGATCAAGTAGTGTTTGATTTCACAGGAAAATCAAAGGAAATGTACAAAGAAATTGGAGTGGATGAAAATTTTCCTTCAAACTAGAGTGCAAAGGAATCCTTTGAAGGATTTCCTAAGGATTGTAATCCTTTGAATCAAACATTAGTTATAGGAAAAATTCCTAATGATCCAAATCCTACATAATTTCTTTGAATCAAACAAGCCCTAAAACATGCCAATATGTGTGCTTCCATGTTTGGTAATTTGTTCTCATGAACAAAACTCGCCTCTTCTAAAAAAAGCAGCATCCGCTTTAATCTCCGATATCATCGTGATGTGTCCACCTAAATAGGATTGCCCCATGCTATTGACAACAGACAGACAATCAGATGCCAATGTGACTCGGCGGAGCTATAGGTCCTACGCGAGAGCTAGGGCTTCTCTGCATGCGATAGCTTCCAGCACGTCAGGGTTGCTGATGCCCAAGATCGTGAGAGTCGAGGCCCCCAAGAAAACTCCATCAGCAGTCCTGCATATCGTGCTCACGCCTCCACCAGTGCTCATCTTTGCAACATCCGCACCGACATTAATCTTTGCACAGCCTGGCCGCGGCGGAATCCACTTTGGGTGGACAACCTTTAACCCCGCCCTTGACCTTATTGTTTCCTTGTGTGAAATGGACAGGTCGCAAAGGAAAACCTCAATGAAAAGGTGGGTAGAGAGTGGGCTTTGGAATTCATCTTCATGGATGATCTTCCTCCTTGCGAACTAGATAGCCCATAGGGTCACTGCTAGTCTTGTAAAGTTCTCCTTGGAGAGAGTCTCCATCATGGCAAAAATCCACAACTTCGCCGATGGATCTTCATTCATGCACATGTGCTCCGTGACCTCCTCATCCTACATCACCCAAACGCTTCGCGCAACGAGACAGTTTATCAGTCAATGGCGCCATGAGTCCACCTCTCCACATAGCGAGCATAGACTGGTCTCAGCCATGTTCTGATGGAATCAGACATCTCCCATAGGCAAAGACTGTTGTGCCAGGTGCCATAGGAACACGTGTAACTTTGAATGAACTTGGGCCTTCCATAACTGCCACCACAATTTTCTTACTCCTGTAGCATCCTATCGGTCTTCCTTCCAACCAGTCCTCCCTGCTCTTCTTTGTTTGCACTAGGAGGTAGTAGACAGACCAAACAATAAGAAGGCCATTTGTTCTTGTAGTGCCAAGCCCATACATCACACATTCGTCGAGTGCTTAACGGGATGGACTGGGTTACTTCTGTGTCCATTGTTAGGAAGAACTCGTCAAGCTTCTGATCTATCCACGTAGCCATAGTATTATCGATAAGGGAGGCGGCCATCAGTGGCGGATGATCACGTGGAGAGGCCACCGGCCGCATCACGAAATCAAGGGGGGGGGGGGGGCAGTTATGGTTCCACGCATGAGTTTGCTCCCGTGTTCCGATGCGGCGAACCAGCCCCTTCTTCATGGCTTCCCTTCCTTCCACAATATCCCGCCACACATGTGATGGCAAGGCGCCCACAAGGAGCATCTTGAAAATCCACAGGAGCATCTAAAAGATGGACCTGGGTCAAATGCAATTTTAATGATTGGATGGAAGAAGGTTGTGAGAAGCTTTAACTTAAAGCACGATGGCATTTTCCATTTTTTTCTTTGATAAATAATATAATAGAGAGGTATATATTCTGGTTTAGCAACTTTCACTGGGCGATCCATTATAATGCAATACTACTTCTTAGAGATTACTAATTATGCTAGTTTGAAGTACGGACTTCACTTTGTATGTACTGCCATAAAGTAATGGCTAAATACATATGGATTTTCCCAACTATCTAACTAAGGTTAATTATTAATATAATGGTATTCTTCTGGCTCGCTGCTAAGTACTTGGGCTAATCTGTCTATCCATTTTTAGCTGTTGAATCATGATTATATATCATGTCAGCTATGATTGAGTTTAAATTAGCATATTGTGTTCTATTTAAAAGGGTTTATGCATGCTGAAGACGGTCACTTTAACCAGCCGCCTCAAGTTACATACCGTTAGAGACCTCCATGAATAACGACCGCTTCAAGGCGTCCTTGTTCAGAGAAAGTCTTAATTTGAATACGGCTCCAGGCGTCTAACTATTGAAGACGGTCTCTACGAGAAGTCGTCTGAGAGTGAGGAGTTTTTGCGAGTGGTCAATACTAAATAGGTGTCTCCAGTGCGTACATCTTAGAGGCGTTTATATTTTTGCACTGCCTGAGGTCGTGTATCTTAGAGCCGGGATAGAAAATCGTCTTAGGTTGGTGCGCTCTTAGAGGCTATGCGGTTGAGCCGGAACGAGAAACTGCCTGATTCCTACGGGTAATAACCGTCTCTAAGTAATGTGTTTGTACTGGTGTTTTCTTTTCTAACTTTCAACTCGTCCTCATAAATGAGGACTCATCATTAAGCTATAAGTTAGTATCTGGTAGCAATGTACATTTTGATTTAGTACTCTCAGCCCTGGTTTCAGCTTTCAAATACTTTTTCTTCGGATCTTCATGTTTGTGTTTGGTGGAACGATGCATACCTGTGGGAGCATCGGTTGCGTGTTTATATAGTGTAGGGAAAAGCCCTAATACGTGGCAATAAATGAGGTGTATGTGTACGTGTTAGAGTACGACTCTGTACCCGTATACATACGCTAACATACTCTAACATCCTCTCTTAATCTAAACCATGGGAGAGGTTTAGATTACGCTTAAACTCGTCTAGAGATTTTATAACAAGTGGTTTAGTAAATTCATCGGCTATCTGGTACTTGGTGGAGATGAACTTGATATGAAGACTGTTGTTGGAAACATGCTCACGAACAAAATGATAATCAATCTCAATGTGTTTGGTCCTGACATGAAACACTAGATTTGCAGACAAGAAGGTGGAACCCAGATTATCACAACATAAACGAGGCTTCTCTCGGAGCTTCACACCTAGTTCACGAGAACAACTTCAACCTAGATTAACTCTGTAGTGGCATTACCAAAAGCTTTGTATTCAGATTCTGTACTAGACCGAGACAGTATGACTTGTTTTCTGGCACTCCAGGACACCAGATTCAGACTTAGGAAAATAGAAAATCCTCTATTAACAAGTTGCCACAGTGTCAGTTGCCCGTTTTCTTCTGTTTTTGGTTCCAGGAAGATAGAAAATCAATATTCTCGGAATTGGACGGGACAAAAGCCAAAGTCAATATTTTACCATGGGAGACACGAATCCAGAAGACGAGACGGAGAAGCAAACCAGGGCGGCCAGACCCCCCTAGGCGCGGGTGGGCCCACCCCTCTCCTGGGTAGGGTGTGGGGGCCCTGGCCGCCTCCCAGCCTCGCCTCTTCGCCTATAAGAAGCCCCTGGGGAGAAAACCCTAAAGAATCGACCAGAAAGCCAAGAAAACCTCCAAAACGCCGCCGCCACCAAAGGGGAGATTCAGGGGACAAAAAGTCTTTGTTCCAGCACCCTGTCGGGACGGGGAAGTGGTCCTGGAGCCATCTTCATCGATCTCCACCACCATCTCCATCACCGTTGCTGATTCCCATGATGAGGAGGGAGTAGTTCTCCTTCGAGGCTAAGGGCTCTATCGGTAGCTATGTGTTCATCTCTCTCTCTATGCATGATCTTGTTGTGGTCATGAGCTTTGTAATCAAGTAGATATACCTTGCTACTCAAGTTCTTCATTAGATCTCTACTCTCCCCATATGTGTGGAAGTGACAGCGTGCACGCCATGGTGGCACTTAGGCTTGAGTCTACATAAATACTCTTTATGCTTTAATAGATCTATGATTTTCCCCACGTGTGTGAAAGTGACAGCGGGCATACCGTGTGTGGCACTTTGGCTATATTGAATATTTTTTATGAGTTATATTTGGAGTTGGATGTCTCTATGAAATTGTGGTGTTTGTTGGAACCTTCTAGCGCTCAAGGTGACAGTGTGGGGTTATCTAGATTGGGGAAGGCGGACTTTGAGGTGTGCTGTTATAGCCCTACCATGGATTAGAGTGTCCAACCGGAGAGTAGTTAAGAGTAGTATCATGAAGAGAGGATATTTATATGAGAGAGTGTTCACTAGTGAAAGTATGATCCCTAGGCCTTGTTTCTAAGCATTTAAACACCGTTTTCTACTAGATCTGTTGCATGTTTGCTTGCTTCCTTCTTGTTTCCTTTAGTCTTTACCTCACCGTCAAGCTCTTTTCTGGCACCGTTACCACTTGTATTTTACTATCTCTTCGCCGAACTAGTGCACCTATATTGGGTGTGTTCGGGACACAAGAGACTTCTTGTATCTTGATTGCAGGGTTGCTTGAGAGGGATACCTTTGACCACTTCCTCCCTGAGTTCGATAAACCTTGGGTAATCCACTTAAGGGAAACTTGCTGCTGTTCTACAATTCTCTGCACTTGCAGGCCCAACAACTGTCTACAAGAATAGAAGTGCATAGACATCAAGCTCTTTTCTGGCGCCGTTGCCGAGGAGGTAAGGTAAAAGGTACTCATATCCTCCGGTGTGAGTGCTCGAAGTTATTTCCTTTAGATTATGGAGTTTTGTCTTCTTGTTTCTTGTTTTCACTAGTTAGGCTTAATGGAAAACAACAACAAAATTAGAGAGCTCTATAGCATTTATCTTGAGCTAGGACATGAAGTGTTTGAAGAGAAAATTAAAAAACCTTTGGATCTTTATTTGCATGCTAATAGAAATGTTATTAGTATGAATTCTTTGGACACCATTGTTGCTAATGCTATGGAAACGTCTAAGCTTGGGGAAGCTAGTTTTTATGAAAATGATCTTTTTAGTCCCCCAGCTTTGGAAGATAGCTATTCTATTACGTATGATGATACCAAACCTCCAATATATGATGATTACAATGATGAGTATGATATTATCAGTCCACCTACTATTGAGGAGGAAATTAATTGTGATTACAATCTGCCTCCTATATTTGATGATTATGGTGATGAGAATAGTAATGATAGCTATTTTGTTGAATTTTCTCCCACTACAATTAATAAGAATGACTATGCTTATGTGGAGAGTAATAATCATTTTATGCATGTGGCTCATGATAAGAATGTTTTATGTGATAGTCATATTATTAATTTTATTCATGTTGCTACTGAAAGTTATTATGAGAGAGGGAAACATGGTCTTATACATCTCAAAAATATTAAGTTTTCTCTCTTTATATTGAAAATTTTGAAGTTGCACTTATTTTGATTTCCTATGCTTGTTGCTTTGTGCTTTCATGACTTGTTTCTTTACAAGATTCCTATGCATAGGAATTGGGTTAGAATTAAATGTGTTTTGAATTTGCTTCTTGATGCTCTCTTTTACTTCAAATTCATATTTCTTATGTGAGCATCTTCTCAAACTATCAAGCCTAGCTTAAAGGTGTTAAAGAAAAGTACTTGTTGGGAGATAACCCAAGAGTTTCCTTGAGTCTTGGAAGTTATTACTTCAGTAATGACCTCTTCTTATCCTTTTTGTTTGCTTTTTTGTGCCAAGAATGACCTCTAATGAGAAGGAAGTAAGATTTGGGGAGTTGCTGTCCCGAAACAGATTTATGTCCTCCACCATAAAAATTCGTGAGGAATCTCTGTAACTCAGATTGAGCTGAAAATTTATGAATAAATCCCCCAGTATGTTATGTAACTTTAGTTAGTTCAACACTTTTTGATTTGAGCAACAGAAGGTCTTCGAAAAAATCGGTTTCTACCTGCTGGTCTGTTTTGACAGATTTCTGCCATTATTTGCATTTGCTTCTTATTGATTCCTTTTTGAGTTCTCTTTTGGGGAATTGAGCTTTTTGAAGGAGTTACTACAGTAGCTTGTATTTTTAGTGAATTTTTTTGCTGTTCCAAAGCTTTGCATAAGGGTCTATTATCTTTTAAATACACTAATGTTGCTAATAAAGATTGTGTGAAGTTTTGTATGAAGGAAAAAAATTCAGATGTAGAGAGAGAATGATGTAATGAGATAAAGAATGGACAAAAGCTCAAGCTTGGGGATGCCACCCCGGTTTTACCCCAAGAAATATCCAAGAGGTACAAGCATCAAAGCTTGGGGATGCCCAAGGCATCCCCTTCTTCATCAATAAAATTCTCAGGTCTTTCTAGACACTTCGTTTTTATTGTTTCATGCATTGTTGTGTTGTTCTTGGAGCGTCTTAGTTTTTGTTTTTGGTTTTAATTTGCTTGAGTAAGTTGGTTGGTTACACCACACTTCTTTTGGAGAGAGACACACTCTGTTTCCATTGCCTAGAACACTCTAGTTTTCACTCTTATTGTTTTGTTAGTGTTCACTTTTGCTAGCACTGCGTTCAGCCTTAGTTTTCTTGTGCTTTCATCTTAGAACTTTTTAGTTCTTCTTTGTGGATTTGTGAGACAAAATCTCTGATCTTTATTGATTATTATCTTTGTGAGTTGTTTCAAATAAGTTGTTTGGTATTGGAAAAGAGTAGGAAGCTTCATGCTTAAGCGGTACAAAAGGGAGCTTGTTCTGACTATGGCTTAGACTTTATCATGTCATGCTAGATCTTGTTTTGACCTTATGCTTAGTGATTATTGTTGTAGCATGACTTGTTCTAAACAATTAGGATTGCTTAATGTGCCCTGAAGGAATCATGCGTTGTTTTAGCATACAAAAGCATAGTATTATGGTATTCTTCTTTGATGATTTGTTTGGGTTGACTTGGCACATGCTCACACCATGTTATGACTATGAACAAGTCACCATAGCCTCTAAGATCATTTAGAATTTGACTTGTAGTACCACTTTATGCTTTGATTAGTAATGTTTTGTTGCTCTGCAGGATTATGGCCATTATTGCTCTCTTAGTTGGTTTCTCCCAGTCTTTTGCTAGCCTCCACTTGTATGAGTAAGCTCTAATCATGCTTCCAACCCCAAAAAACCAAGTTATTCCAAAGTGTCCACTATAAATTCCTATGCATGGTGTGTTACACCATTCCAAGTATATTCTTGTTTTCAGCTATCTTCCAATTAAAATCTATTTGTTATGTGAAAACTTAGTGATTAAAGCCCTCACAAACTTGATGGCACACTTTATATTCTTTGCCCCTAATAAACATGAACCATTATGTCGTCTATGTTGTATATGCTTGCACTTATACGTTGGAATTAGGAGAACCATGCTGTCATGGGGAATGTTTTCAACATTGCAGTTGTACTTTGTACTCAGTTGATATCATGTTCTTTTGTCTATGGATGTCACCGGTGTGAAATAAAGAGGGAACTTGTAAGTCCATGGAGTTTGTATTCTGTGTTAGAGAAACGCCTGGGCCGCTAGCCTAAGCCATGCCTAATCATGGTGGAAACTTGCAGCATCACCATAGTGAGCTATCTGTCAACACCCGGATTTTTCAATCCTAGATGCCTGTTATGCCATACATCGCAATCCCAGGATTACCATTTTTGCGAGACATAACAGAATTGGATACCATAGTACATCATCCATTATAAACGATACATAAATTCTTACACAAATAGGGATCTCATGATCCAGTTCTTAATACAACTTCAAGAAGCGGAATACGTAATAATAATGGTAGCGTAGGCGAAGCTCCATCTTCGGGGTCACAGGCAATGCTGACGATGGGAGATGATCCTAGTTGTCGTAACCTTCCTGGGGTCCATCTTCCAGGTACTCCTCTTTATAGTCTGGCCATGGGAATAGCCAGGGACAAAGCCATGAGTACTCTTTAAGTACTCGCAAACTAATACTAACAGGTAAAGGGGTTTTTTGGATAATAGGACACTAGGCTCTAGGGTTGTTTTGCAAAAGCCAGATTGATCTCTACTAGGTTCCAAAGCTAGTCACAATTTTATAACTCCTAAGTGGGAACTTGTATTTCATATCACAACTCTGTTGTGGTCAAGTCAAAGTCTCAATTTAGTTCACAAGTCATTTTGAAAAGTCTGACGGGGGAAACAGTATGGCCACTCCAACTGTCCATAACCGCGGACGTGGCTATTCGAATAGTTTAACACTCTGCAGAGATTGTACACTTTCACCACAACATTCGATACATCCGTCAGGAACAAAATCCTGAGTTCACCATACTCAGTATGCGGATAATCAATCCTAACCTTTCAATTACACGCCCTAGTATAAGCACCTCTCCTGTGAGTTTGGCCTCCCAACCATGACCAACTGTCATCTTGGGTACTGCACAGCTGGACAATCTTCACAAGGTAGCCTCAGCTCAGACCTTGGCCGTGAGGGAACTAATACTAAGGGATATAAGTTTCCAGTCAAGCCCTACCCAATATTCGGGTATTGTGGTTATACGATAAAATTGGAATGGTATCGCATCCAGACAACCATCAGTTTTATAAAGGACTAAGGCTCATGCCTCAATATTTTTATCACCAAAATCATCAAGTGTTTGGAAACACATGTCCAAAACATTTCGATAGAATGATCCATCATTCCAAGGTTTTCATAACCATTTTTCCACCAAGTATTCCCACCTAAAGTTGATCAAGTTTTATGCTTAGCACTAGCATCTACAAGTGGGGGTAAGTACTAATGAGGGGTGGTAAACTAGTGGAGTTTCAACTAGGTACAACCTTATATCTTAGGCTGATATCAGGGTTTCTAGCTTACGCCAAATTTTATGCTCTTTATGCAACCTTCAAAAATCTTTCTAGTATCTATAATTCACTTAAGTAAACTCTAAGTAAGCTTTGATAAAGAAATAAAGTAAGAAGCTTGCAAATAAAACTAGGATTGGTTTAGCAAGTGGGTATGATCACATATGCTTAAGGCATGTAGTGATCCGAGTAACAAGTAGGGGTTTGTTGTATCATTAGAGTATCTTGCAAGGGTTAGCTTGCACATTCACTAGTAGTATTAGGCTTGCTAAAGTAGAGTGTCTTGCAAGTTTTAGATTGCCTTGTGCAGAGCAGTGGTTGAAGTTCTCCTCGGCTTCTTCTTTGTAGAATCCTCCTTCCTCCTCGTATCCTTGGTCGGTACTAGCGTCTATGAATAAATACGAGGTACACAATCACCAAACAATACTTAACTACTTGCAATCATCACACACAAGGGTCCTATAGATGATATAGCATCATCTCTAACATTACAAGTTTAAAGTTTGGTGTAATTCCTTTTATTTTTTTAGAAAAGTAATTTCTACTCATTGAAAAACTATTTAAGATTTAATATTCTCCAAACCAAACATGGGATCATGTTGACACATGTCATCACCACATATTGTAGTCCATGGGAATGTGATTTAAAGTGGTTTCACAATTTAATAAGGTTTTACCCTTTTATTTTCATTAATTAAAGTGGCTAGTAATGCCTATGGGGCATTCTTTTATTACTTGAACACTATTTATGCAAGTAAACCTATATATTTTTATATATTCTGAAAGGTATGGTTAAATGTGATTTTTGAGAGTTGGAATCAACTCAAAAGCTATTATGGTTTAAATTTGAAAAATGTTTGAATGCAGAAAAGCTTCTGCCTTGTTATTTTTACCATGGATGATCTATAGATCCAAAGGACTTGAATCCAACGGGCTTGTATTCAGCATTCACAGACCTTTCCAAAAAAATTGGTTTCATTCAATTTGGTGTACTGAATCGATCTGGGTTGATTTTTGAAGTTGGGTACAAAAGTGTGTTTGAATTGAAATGGAAAAAGTTTAATTTGAATAACTTGGCTGCGCGGGAAAAGTAAATAGGCCGGCCTGCTAAGCGCAGTGCTCCCGCGGGCTGCTTAAGTGGGTGTCCCCACTCGTCAGTGACACGGGGCTGGGCGAAGCGGTATGGGGCAACGTGGATCGTTCGATCTAGTTCTAATCCAACGGCTGGGAGTCATCGTCGACGCGAGACAACGCCAGTGAGAACTAAACCTAACATGGCCAGTGAGGGGTGCTGGGGGCTCACCGGGGTAAGGGCGAGGGTTGGCGAGGCGGACGAACGACGAAGTCGACGACGGCGAACTCAAGGGTGGTCGCAGCAGCTCCTGGGGTGGACGAAATCGATGGCTCCCTTCTTCTCCAGAGGCGGCGGGCTCCGGTGAAATTCTGGCGGGGCGGTGCTCGCCTTGCTTTGATAACGGTGTGGCACGATCAGTGAGGAGAGGGGAGTGAGATGGTGTGAACAAATCGAGGGGGGGTGGCCTCTATTTATAGTCGAGCGAGGGGACCGTCGGGGCGCACGGTGAGCTCGTCGGGGGCGATGTTACAGGCGGCTAATGGCATGGGCAAGGGTAGGGGACGGTGCTGTGTCTCCTGGCGATGCTCAACGACATGGTTTTGAGGAGTGGGGCGGTGCGGCTTGGTCTGGAACGGGCGATGCTCTGCGCGGCAGAGGCGGCGTCTTCGACGGCGGGCAGTGGTTGTGCGGCCCGGGGCGGCAAACAGGGATGTCTGGCGGTCTCCTGGGTTGGTGGCGATCGTGTGTGCACGCGGTGAGGGCGGCGCGCGGTCTGTGGGTGCTGGTCGAGGGTGGCGCTCTGGCGCACGCTCGGCATGGCCTCTAGCGGTCTGGGCGCGGTTCGTGCGCGTGGTCCAGGGCTTGGCAACGCTCGCGGCTGGGACAGTGAGTGGCGGTGGACGGTGGGCTGCCTCCCAGACATGCTGGCTAGGCTCGCTGCTGCTCCTAGCTTGCTGTTGACTATGGGGTGGCAAGGGTGTGCTCGGTTGTTCACCATTGATGGCAATGGCAAGCTCACAGTGGTGCTAGTGCTTGGCTAATCTTCCTAGATGATCTACTGAGCTGGTTGTGAGCTAACTAGGGAACAAGTTAGGCAAGAATCACCGCTCACAATAGTGTTTGATGTTTGTTTGATTTGTGTCTGCAACCTGTTTGATGAAATGGCCGCATGAAATGAAGTTTTGAATTTTGAAAAGATTTTTGGTGGGTTTGCTAGATTGGTGCTGGTGAGTCTGCATATGCTTGGGTTTTGAAAGTTGAGCTTGTTTGAGTGGTTTTTGAAAAAGTGGGATCTTCCCATATGATAAAGATTCAATTTTGAATTGTCATTTAAACTTTGCATTTGAAAGTTTCTGGATGATCACAAAGTGGGCCTTGATACTTTGTTATGAGTACATTCAAGGGGTGCAAAGATCCAGAAAAGTTTCTGCTAGGTTCTGAAAGTTTGAGACAGCCAAAGTAGGCATGAGAGTTAAATTGGTCAAAGTGACCATTCATTTAATATATGTGTTTTGATTTACTTGTCTTTAGGAAAAGTGTGGAAAATGTTTTAGATGATGTTTATTTCACCTAAGAAACATTTTACAAGCAATGAAACAAACAAACAAGATGGTTTTAAAAGAATTAAAAATCAATGCATACACATATGCATGCATTCATAATTTTATTTAGAAAAGTTTTTGTTAACCCTAATTTTGATGATTAGAGTTTGATGATCCAAGCTTAGTATTTTTGGGATGTTACAAACCTTCCCCCCTTAAAAAAAATCTCGTCCCGAGATTTGAAAAAGGACGAAAAGATTACCTAGGATTTGAAGAGATCGGGAAACTCCGTCCTGATGTGATCTTCGCGCTCCCAGGTAGCTTCCTCTTCTGTGTGGTTGCTCCACTTAATCTTGAGAAACTTGATGCTTTGGGTTCGGGTAGTTCGAAAAGCTTCTTCCAAAATGCGGATGGGTACTTCAGGGTAGGTCAGGTCATCGTTTATCTCTATGGTCCGATGATCGATATTCTTGAATACTTCGGTCTTCTCGGGGACTTCGAGATACTTGCGAAGTAACGAAATATGGAACACATTGTGCACGGCTGACATCTCTTAAGGTAGCTCCAGTTGATACGATACTTCTCCTCGACAGTTCAGAATTTTGAAAGGTCCGATATATCTGGGGGCTAACTTTCCTTTGAGTTGGAAACGCTGCATTCCCTTCAATGGCGATACTTTCAGATAAACAAAATCTCCTATGTTAAAGGCGAGGTCTCTACGTCTCTTGTCGGCGTAACTCTTCTGTCGGGATTGGGCGGTCTTGAGGTGCTCACAAATCTTGTGAACCTTCTCTTCTGCTTCTCGTAGGATGTCGGGTCCGAAAATCTGACTCTCTCCTACTTCCGACCAGTTCAAAGGGGTGCGACACTTTCTTCCATACATGAATTCAAATGGGGCCATTTGCAAACTGGCTTGGTAACTGTTGTTGTAAGAAAATTCTGCGAACGGCAGACAGTCTTCCCACTTGGATCCATATTCTAACACGCATGCTCTCAGCATATCTTCGAGTAGTTGATTTACTCGCTCCGTTTGTCCATCGGTCTGAGGGTGATACGCGGTACTGAAATCTAGGCGGGTTCCTAAACCTTCTTGAACTTTCTTCCAGAATCTCGAGGTAAACTGATTTCCTCGATCCGATACTATGTTCTTGGGGACTCCATGCAAACTAACGATTCTAGCGATGTATAACTCCGCTAGTTTTGAACTCTGATATGTGGTTTTGACTGGCAAGAAATGGGCGACTTTGGACAATCTGTCCACTATGACCCGGATAGAGTCATTTCCCCTACTAGAAGTAGGTAGTCCAGTGATAAAGTTTATTCCTACAGAATCCCATTTCCATTCCGGAATCTGCAAAGGTTGCAACAATCTAGCGGGTCTTTGATGTCCTGCCTTGACTCGCTGACATATATCACACTTGGTGATATAGCTTCCGATTTCTCTCTTCATCTTATGCCACCAAAATTGCTCTTTCAAATCTTGATACATCTTAGTTCCTCCGGGATGTATAGAATAAAGAGTATCTTGAGCCTCCTTCAAAATAAATTCTTTCAATTCAGAATCTGCTAGTACACAAAGGCGTCCTTTATACCACAACACTCCTTCTTCGTCCTCGGTGAATCCGGGTACTTTGACTGTACCGATACGACGCTTGATTCCGTCGATACTAGCATTTTCCTTATGCGCCTCCTTAATCTGACTGATCAAAGTGGGATGGAGTTCTATGCTAGCCAAAAATCCTTCACTTACTAATTCTATTCGAAAATCTTCCATCTCCTTGTGCAAACTTGGTTGCTCCTTCAAAATCATGGAGTTCAAGCGGCACGGGAATCTGCTAAGGGCATCGGCTACCACGTTGGCTTTACCAGGGTGATAGTGAATGTCCAGGTCATAATCCTTGATTAGCTCAATCCATCTTCTCTGCCTCATATTCAGCTCCTTCTGAGTGAATATATACTTTAGGCTCTTGTGATCCGAATAAATCTCACAACGATTTCCCATCAGGTAATGTCTCCATGTCTTCAGGGCTAGAACTACTGCTGCGAGTTCGAGGTCATGGGTTGGGTAATTTTGCTCATGTTGCTTCAATTGTCGGGATAAATAAGATATAACTTTGCCTTCTTGCATTAGCACACATTCGAGACCAACCTTGGATGCGTCACAATACACATCGAAGGGCTTCGTGATATCCGGCATGATCAAGATTGGGGCTGATATCAATCTCCTTTTGAGTTCTTGAAAACTCGCTTCACACTTGTCGGTCCATTCAAACTTCTTGTCCTTCTTCAGCAATTGGGTCATGGGTCTGGCGATACTAGAGAATCCTTCTATGAATTTGCGGTAATATCCCGCCAATCCGAGAAAAGCACGGACTTGGGTTTGAGTGGATGGGGCTTGCCAATCTTCTACATCTTTCACTTTGGCAGGGTCAGCGGCAATTCCTCCGACGGATACAATGTGACCGAGGAATCCTACCTCCTGTAACCAGAATTCACATTTGCTAAACTTGGCATACAACTGATGCTCTCTAAGGGTTCCAAGAATGGTTCTTAGGTGTAGCTCATGTTCTTCTTCTGATTTGGAATAAATCAGAATGTCATCGATGAAAACAATGACAAACTTATCCAGGAAGTCCATAAAAATCTTATTCATGAGGTTCATGAAATAAGAGGGGGCATTGGTTAATCCGAAAGACATGACTGTATACTCATACAATCCATATCTGGTGGTAAAGGCAGTCTTTGGAATATCCTCTGCACGAATTTTGAGTTGGTGATAGCCAGTTCTAAGATCAATCTTAGAAAACACTTTGGCACCGGTCAACTGATCAAACAAATCTTCGATCTTGGGCAAGGGGTGCTTGTTCTTGATGGTGACATCATTCAATTTCCGATAATCCGTACACAAACGGTTACCTCCATCCTTGTTGTCCACAAACAAGACAGGTGATCTCCATGGGGACGCACTTGGTTGAATCAATCCAATTTCCAACATGGAATCCAGTTGCTTCTTCAGTTCTGCGAGCTCTGACAGGTTCATACTATATGGTCTCTGGGCTATGGGTCCGGTTCCGGGGATTAGTGCAATGATAAACTCGATATCCCTATCTGGTGGCATACCGGGCAAAACATATGGAAATACATCGGGGTATTCACAGACTATTCGGACTTTGTCAATGGTAGGTTGGGCTATACTCTTGTTCCATTTAAATTGACGAGGTAATGTTTCAGATATATGCTCGACTGATATTCCGGCTGTACTGGTCATGGTGACGGCTTTCTTGGCACAGTCAATCAATCCTTTATGTTTGGACATCCAGTCCATTCCTAGTACTACTTCCAAACCTTTAGTTCCGAGTACTATCAGATTAGCATAAAAATCTATGCCATGGATCCGGATCGGGACGGCTTTGCAAATTTGCCTAGCCTTGGTGGTTGATCCGGGAATTTGCACAATCATAACATGCTTCAGTTTGGTTGGTTGAATTTTACTAGTGCAGGCAAATTCTTCGGTGACAAATGAATGCGATGCACCAGAATCAAACAACACTCTTGCAAGTACTGAATTAACAGAAAACATACCCAGCACGACGTCTGGCGCTTCCTGAGCTTCTTCAGCATGCATGAGAAAAAGACGACCATTGCGGTTGAGTGAATTCCCTGGGGCAAATCTTCTTCCGGGCTGAACACGACGCTGCTGCTGAGCTGGGGCATTGGCATTGGGGGCTGTAGCATTCTTCTTGTTGGGGCACTCGTTAGAATAGTGGCCTTTATTTCCACAGTCATAACAAGTCACTTGCGACTTGTCCTTGGCTGCTACAGGCACAACATTGCTTCCAGTCCTCGGGGCAGTGTTGGGGTTGGCGGTAGCATTGTTGGTGTTGAACTTGGGTGGGGCACGGGTGAAATTGCTAGAGTTGTCGGGGTTGTTGTGATTTCTTCTAGGTCTAGGGTTTCCACGGTTGGGATAGGTCGGACGGTTCATCGGGGGTCTGTTGGTTCTTGGGGCAAATCCTGGAGATGAGTTAGGGCGATACTTTGGGGTCTGATGGGTTCCTGGCTGATGCATCATACGACGCTTGCGGTTCTCATTGGCTTGGTTGATCTTTCCTTCCATCTGGATAGCGGAGTCGACAAGGGCTTCAATATATGCAAAGGGGATATTGACTAACACCGTCTGCATCTCGTCATGCAGACCATTCAGGAATCTTTCTTTCTTCTTGGCTTCGGTGTCTATCTCGTCCGGGGCATACCTAGATAATGACAAAAATTTGGCACGGTATTCCACTACAGTCATCCTTCCTTGCTTCAGCTCTCTGAACTCGTCTCTCATTCTCTTGATCAAACCTGGTGGTACATGGGTTCTGCTGAACTTGACCTTGAATTCCTCCCAGGTCATCATCTGGCCTCCAGTCATTGCGCGAACACTGTTCCACCATGCCCTGGCATCTCCGGCTAGATAATGGGTGGCGAACATGACTTTCTCGTTGGCTTCCACTCCTGCGACTTCTAGGTTGTTTTCCATGGTTTGCAGCCAATCATCGGCGTCTAGGGGCTCTTCTGACTTAGTGAAAACAGGTGGGTTGGTATTCTGGAAATTCTTGAGCTTAGATCCATGGTTGTCCTGATTTCCGTGACCTTGGTTGTTGTGGGCTAACTGGGCTATCTGTTGCAAAGTGGCTAGGTTGGCTTGACGTTCCGCTCTTTCAGCTTCGCGGTCAGAAGTCAACAGTTGCAGGATCTGCAACATCGGGTACGGGGATGAACCACTTCCTCCATGTGGCATCTGAAGATTGAGATAGATCGTGAGAAAAGAGGGAAATTTCTAAGGTCTTGGGTCTTTGAAAAGTTTTTAAAGTTTGAATCAGATTTTCTAGCAACTTGCTTTTCATTCATTCATTCATAGCACACAGTACAACACACACCTCAACAAAGAAAAACAGATGGTTTTAAGAACCATTCTGGAAACTACGATACAGTGGGACCGAATACTACTCACTACGCTAGTGCTCAAGTGCTACTACTCCTCGGAGTCTGTGGCTTCATCATCTTCATCATCATCGATGAAGGCGAAAGCATCCTCATCGGTGAAGAAGTCCATGGCCTGATCCTCCAGAAAATCATCGTCATCACTGAGATAGGAGTAAGGGTCTCCACGAAGATCCTCTCCTGCATTCTCCCTTTCCTCCAACTGCATGTCTCTCTCGTGGATGGTCTCCTCCAAAGATGAGATGCGGTGGCGAAGACGGGCAATAATGCGCTCCTTCTTGTTGAGCTGACGGCGGCGAGACTTGCGATCCCTTGCTAGCATGGCGATGGTCTGGTCCTTTTTCTTGATGATGGCAGACTTGTGGTTGCAGTAGTCACGGCAGTTGTCCAACTCCTGCTGACGATCATACATCATGAAGCTAAGGTGGTCCAATTGAGTCTTCAGCTCGGGGTGGTATGGGGCTTCCAGTGGTTGTCCATTTGCATCACGCCTTGGGCAAAACTCAAAGCGAGTACCCTTGATCTGATTGATGCTCTGCCCACACAGACGGGAAAGAGCTTCCTGCATTGCTCTGGCAAGTCCATCGAGCCAGTTGTTTTCCCTCAAGGTAAAATGAATTCCCTCCGCAGTGGGAGGTTCAATTTTTCCTAGGAGACTTGCAACAATTAGCCACTACAGGTCTTCTCCTCCTTGATCATTGAGATGAGCTCCGAAGAATTCGGGGTGCAGACGCTCCAGAAGTTCCGAAAGCTGATCCAGATCCCTCTCAAAGATAAGGTCTCCTCCGTTCCCAAGTTGGTAAAACTTGCTGTACTTCACGCCCATCTATAAAAATAGAGGATGAGTAGATTAGCAGGGTGATCAAGTGTGTCAAAATTTTATGTATTTTGCAAGAGTTTTTGCGAAACATGAATTTTTATGAAAGAATCAAAGAGATAAGAAGGAGAATAAGTTTTTGTAAATATTTGTTTCTTTGGTTTTGAAACTAAGTTTTTGGTCCAAACGTCCAGTCTGACTAGGGTCTCCTATGGTCAGGATGGCTCTGATACCAACTTGTCAACACCCGGATTTTCAATCCTAGATCTCTGTTATGCCATACATCGCAATCCCAGGATTACCATTTTTGCGAGACATAATAGAATTGGATACCATAGTACATCATCCATTACAAACGATACATAAGTTCTTACACAAATAGGGATCTCATGATCTAGTTCTTAATACAACTTCATCCATCTTCGGGGTCACAGGCAATGCTGACGATGGGAGATGATCCTAGTTATCGTAACCTTCATGGGGTCCATCTTCCAGGTACTCCTCTTCATAGTCTGGCCATGAGAATAGCCAGGGACAAAGCCATGAGTACTCTTTAAGTACTCGCAAACTAATACTAACAGGTAAAGGTTTTTTTTTTGGATAATAGGACACTAGGCTCTAGGGTTGTTTTGCAAAAGCCAGATTTATCTCTACTAGGTTCCAAAGCTAGTCACAATTTTATAACTCCTAAGTGGGAACTTATATTTCATATCACAACTCTGTTGTGGTCAAGTCAAAGTCTCAATTTAGTTCACAAGTCATTTTGAAAAGTCTGACGGGGGAAACAGTATGGCCACTCCAAGGCCACTCCAACTGTCCATAATCGCGGACGCGACTATTCGAATAGTTTGACACTCTGTAGAGATTGTACACTTTCACCACAACATTCGATACATCCGTCAGGAACAAAATCCTGAATTCACCATACTCAGTATGCGGATAATCAATCCTAACCTTTCAATTACACGCCCTAGTATAAGCACCTCTCCTGTGAGTTTGGCCTCCCAACCATGACCAACTGTCATCTTGGGTACGCACAGGTGGACAATCTTCACAAGGTAGCCTCAGCTCAGACCTTGGCCGTGAGGGAACTAATACTAAGGGATATAAGTGTCCAGTCAAGCCCTACCCAATATTCGGGTATTGTGGTTGTACGATAAAATTGGAATGGTATCGCATCCAGACAACCATCAGTTTTATAAAGGACTAAGGCTCATGCCTCAATATTTTTATCACCAAAATCATCAAGTGTTTGGAAACACATGTCCAAAACATTTCAATAGAATGATCCATCATTCCAAGGTTTTCATAACCATTTTTCCACCAAGTATTCCCATCTAAAGTTGATCAAGTTTTATGCTTAGCACTAGCATCTACAAGTGGGGGTAAGTACTAATGAGGGGTGGTAAACTAGTGGAGTTTCAACTAGGTACAACCTTATATCTTAGGCTGATATCAGGGTTTCTAGCTTAGGCCAAAATTTATGCTCTTTATGCAACCTTCAAAAATCTTTCTAGTATCTATAATTCACTTAAGTAAACTCTAAGTAAGCTTTGATAAAGAAATAAAGTAAGAAGCTTGCAAATAAAACTAGGATTGGTTTAGCAAGTGGGTATGATCACATATGCTTAAGGCATGTAGTGATCAGAGTAACAAGTAGGGGTTTGTTGTATCAGTAGAGTATCTTGCAAGGGTTAGCTTGCACATTCACTAGTAGTATTAGGCTTGCTAAAGTAGAGTGTCTTGCAAGTTTTAGATTGCCTTGTGCAGAGCAGTGGTTGAAGTTCTCCTCGGCTTCTTCTTCGTAGAATCCTCCTTCCTCCTCGTATCCTTGGTCGGTACTAGCGTCTATGAATAAATACGAGGTACACAATCACCAAACAATACTTAACTACTTGCAATCATCACACACAAGGGTCCTATAGATGATATAGCATCATCTCTAACATTACAAGTTTAAAGTTTGGTTTAATTCCTTTTATTTTTTTAGAAAAGTAATTTCTACTCATTGAAAAACTATTTAAGATTTAATATTCTCCAAACCAAACATGGGATCATGTTGACACATGTCATCACCACATATTGTAGTCCATGGGAATGTGATTTAAAGTGGTTTCACAATTTAATAAGGTTTTACCCTTTTATTTTCATTAATTAAAGTGGCTAGTAATGCCTATGGGGCATTCTTTTATTACTTGAACATTATTTATGCAAGTAAACCTATATATTTTTATATATTCTGAAAGGTATGGTTAAATGTGATTTTTGAGAGTTGGAATCAACTCAAAAGCTATTATGGTTTAAATTTGAAAAATGTTTGAATGCAGAAAAGCTTCTGCCTTGTTATTTTTACCATGGATGATCTATAGATCCAAATGACTTGAATCCAACGGGCTTGTATTCATAATTCACAGACCTTTCCAACAAAATTGGTTCCATTCAATTTGGTGTACTGAATCGATCTGGGTTGATTTTTGAAGTTGGGTACAGAAGTGTGTTTGAATTGAAATGGAAAAAGTTTAATTTGAATAACTTGGCTGCGCGGGAAAAGTAAACGGGCCGGCCTGCTAAGCGCAGTGCTCCCTCGGGCTGCTTAAGTGGGTGTCCCCACTCGTCAGTGACACGGGGCTGGGCGAAGCGGTATGGGGCAACATGGATCGTTCGATCTAGTTCTAATCCAACGGCTGGGAGTCATCGTCGACGCGAGACAACGCCAGCGAGAACTAAACCTAACATGGCCAGTGAGGGGTGCTGGGGGCTCACCGGGGTACGGGCGAGGGTCGGCGAGGCGGGCGAACGACGAAGTCGACGACGGCGAACTCAAGGGTGGTCGCAGCAGCTCCTGGGGTGGACGAAATCGATGGATCCCTTCTTCTCCAGAGGCGGCGGGCTCCGGTCAAATTCCAGCGGGGTGGTGCTCGCCTTGCTCTGAGAACGGTGTGGCACGATCAGTGAGGAGAGGGAAGTGAGGTTGTGTGAAGAAATCGAGCGGGGGTGGCCTCTATTTAAAGTCGAGCGAGGGGACCGTTTGGGCGCACGGTGAGCTCGTCGGGGGCGATGTTACAGGCGGCTAATGGCATAGGCAACGGTAGGGGACGATGCTATGTCTCCTGGCGATGCTCAACGACATGGTTTTGAGGCATGGGGCGGTGCGGCTTGGTCTGGATCGGGCGATGCTCTGCGCGGCAGAGGCAGCGTCTTCGACAGCGGGCGGTGGCTGTGCGGCACGGGGTGGTAAACGGGGATGTCTGGCAGTCTCCTGGGTCGGTGGCGATCTTGTGTGCACGCAGTGAGGGGGCGCGCGGTCTGTGGGTGCTGGTCGAGGGTGGCGCTCTGGCGCACGCTCGGCATGGCCTCTAGCGGTCTGGGCGCGGTTCGTGCGCGTGGTCCAGGGCTTGGCAACGCTCGCGTCTAGGACAGTGAGTGGTGGTGGACGGTGGGCTGCCTCCCAGACATGCTGGCTAGGCTTGCTGCTGCTCCTAGCTTGCTGTCAACTATGGGGTGGCAAGGGTGAGCTCGGCTGTTCACCATTGATGGCAATGGCAAGCTCACAGTGGTGCTAGTGCTTGGCTAATCTTCCTAGATGATCTACTGAGCTAGTTGTGAGCTAACTAGGGAACAAGTTAGGCAAGAATCACTGCTCACAATAGTGTTTGATGTTTGTTTGATTTGTGTCTGCAACCTGTTTGATGAAATGGCCGCATGAAATGAAGTTTTGAATTTTGAAAGGATTTTTGGTCGGTTTTCTAGATTGGTGCTGGTGAGTCTGCAGATGCTTGGGTTTTGAAAGTTGAGCTTGTTTGAGTGGTTTTTGAAAAAGTGGGATCTTCCCATATGATAAAGATTCAATTTTGAATTGTCATTTAAACTATGCATTTGAAAGTTTCTGGATGATCACAAAGTGGGCCTTGATACTTTGTTATGAGTACATTCAAGGGGTGCAAATATCCAGAAAAGTTTCTGTTAGGTTTTGAAAGTTTGAGACAGCCAAAGTAGGCATGAGAGTTAAATTGGTCAAAGTGACCATTCATTTAATATATGTGCTTTGATTTACTTGTCTTTAGGAAAAGTATGAGAAATGTTTTAGATGATGTTTATTTCACCTAAGAAACATTTTACAAGCAATGCAACAAACAAAGAAGATGCTTTTAAAAGAATTAAAAATCAATGCATACACATATGCATCATTCATAATTTTATTTAGAAAAGTTTTTGTTAACCCTAATTTTGATGATTAGAGTTTGAAGATCCAAGCTTAGTATTTTTGGGATGTTACACTATCTATGATGCATCCTCAATAAAAAGCTATGCATATAGTAAATAAAAAGATCGCTGAGATACTCATTGTCTGTTTGCCCTGTCATTTTGGTTATGGGATAGCTCCTGTACCAAGTGCAAGGGATACCCCGTTAGCGGTTCTCTATGATACGCATGTAATTACAATGACAAGAACTTACGGGTGACTGAAGTTGAGTAGCATGAGGTGTGGCCCTCGTATTAAAGGGACTTGAGATTGCCAACTTATACTTTGTCAAGCATATACTCCATAGTTTGTTCACTTTAACCTTAATCACTTCAAGATTCTTATGATAGGGGCAATGAGGGCTGAAAGCTAACAAGTAACCTAATTTTTGGAAGCTCTTTTTGAAACTTGAAATCTCTGCTTCCCTTTATGAAGGGCCTTTGTTCCACTGAGTCTCCACCTTCTACCTTTAGGCACCATTAAGAGAGCATAGTTGCCATTCTTAGTTCTATGTGCAGTGTCCCAAAAATTATTGATTGATGCATATTGTGATATTACTTGTTCTTGTGCTACTTGTTTCTAGTCACCTTGTGAACTTTGAAGGTGTCCTATGCATCTATTTTCAATTCTATGAGGGACAAGCTAATTGCCACTATGCTATGTTTTCTGTATGTGAAACAATCAAACGTTTTTTAATGCATGTTATTCATGATCTTTGTTTGTAGCCTTTCATGTTGCATGCTGTCAACACCCAGATTTTTAATCCCAGATGCCTGTTATGCCATACATCGCAATCCCAGGATTACCATTTTTGCGAGACATAAAAGATTTGGATATCACAGTACATCATCCATTACAAACCATACATAAGGTCTTACACAAATAAGGATCTCATGATCCAGTTCTTAATACAACACAAGTAGCGGAATAACGTAATAATAAAGGTAGCATAGGCGAAGCTCCATCTTCGGGGTCACAGGCAATGCTGACGATGGGAGATGATCCTAGTTGTCGTGACCTTCCTAGGGTCCATCATCCTGGTACTCCTCTTCATAGTCTGGCCACGGGAATAGACAGGGACAAAGCCATGAGTACTCTTTAGGTACTCGGAAACTAATACTAACAAGTTAAGGGGGTTTTTGTAGTAGGACACTAAGATCTAGGGTTGTTTTGCAAAATGCCAGATTTACCTCTACTAAGTTCAAAAGCAAAGAAAGCTAGTTGAAAATTTTATAACACCTAAGTGGGAATTTGAATTTCATATCACAACCCTGTTGTGGTCAAGTCAAAGTCTCAATTCATTTCATAAGTCATTTTGAAAACATCTGACGGGGGAACAGTATGGCCACTCCAACTGTCCATAACCGCGGACGCGGCTATTCGAATAGTTTGACACTCTGCAGAGATTGTACACTTTCACCACAACATTCGATACATCCGTCAGGAACAAATCCTGAATTCACCATACTCAGTATGCGGATAATCAATCCTAACCTTTCAATTAGACGCCCTAGTATAGGCACCTCTCCTATGAGTTTGGCATCCCAACCATGACCAATTGTCATCTTGGGTACTGCACAGGTGGACAATCTTCACAAGGTAGCCTCAGCTCAGACCTTGGCCGTGAGGGAACCCATACTAAGGTATATAAGTTTCCAGTCAAGCCCTACCCAATTTTCGGGTATTGTGGTTGTACGGTAAAATTGGAATGGTATCGCATCCAGACAACCATCAGTTTTATAAAAGGGCTAAGGCTCCTGCCTCAACATTTTCATCATCCAAAATCATCTGGTGTTCGGAAACACATCTCAAAACATTTCAGTAGAATGACTCATCATTCCAAGGTTTTCATAACCATTTTCACCAAGTATTACCATCTAAAGTTGATCAAGTTTTAGGCTTAGCACTAGCACCTACAAGTGGGGTGAGTACTAATGAGGGGTGGTAAACAAGTGGATATTAATTAAGTTCAATCTCATGCCTTAGGATGACATCAAGATTATCTAGCTTAGGCCAAATTTAATGCTCTTTATGCAACCTTCAATTATCCTCCTAGAATCTACAAGTCACTCAAGTAAACTCTAAGAAATAGCTTTGATAAATAAATGAAGTATAAAGCTTGCAAGTAAAACTAGGATTGGGTATCATCAAATGTGTCTAACCAAGCATGCTTAGTGCATTGCATAGGTTATCTAACTTTCATAATTGCAAGTGTTAGCTTGCAAAGTTTCATGTATTGCCTTGCATAAGTATTAGTATAAGCTTGCCTTGAGTAGAGCAGTGGTTGAAGTTCTCCTCGGCTTCTTCTTCGTAGTATCCTCCTTCCTCCTCGTATCCTTGGTCGGTACTAGCGTCTAAAAATAAATACGAGGTACACAATCACCAAACAATACCTAACTATTGTCAAGCATCACACAAAGGGGTACTATAGATGATCTAGTATCATCACTAACATTACAAGAATAAAGCTTTTGTCTTATTTATTTGATTTTTAGAAAAGTAATTACTACTCATTGAAAAACTACTTAAGATTTAATATTCTCCAAACCAAACATGGGATCATGTTGACACATGTCATCACCACTTATTTCAGTACATGAGAATGTGATTTAAAGTGGTGTCACAATTTAATAAGGTTTAACCTTTTTATTTTAATTAATTAAAGTGGCTAGAAATGCCTATGTGGCATTCTTTTATTACTTGAACATTATTTATGTAAGTAAACCCCTATGTTTTTTATATATTCTGAAAGGTATGATCAAATGTGATTTTTGAGAGTTGGAATCAACTCAAAAGATATTATGGTTGAATTTTGAAAAAATGTTTGAATGCTAAAAAGCTTCTGACTTGATATTTTACCAAGGTTGATCTACAGATCCAAATGATTTGAATCCAACGGGCTTGGATTAAGCATTTCAGTACCTTTCTAACAAAATTGGTTTCATGCAATTTGATTCACTGAATCGAGTTGGGTTGATTTTTGAATATAGGTATAGATCTGTGTTTGAATTAAAATAGAAAAATCTAAACGGTTGGGCTGCACGGTAAAGGTTAATGGGCCGGCCTAGTGTGACTCCGCGGCGCGGGGCGCAGCTGATAGGGGGGTTCCACCAGTCAGTGGCTCATAACACGCGAAGCGGTCCGGGGCGATCTCGGCCGCACGATCTAAATCTAATCGAACGGCTATGGCTCATCGTCCACGTCGGGCAGCGCCAGCGAGACAGAACCCTAACGCGGCAGGTGGGGGTCGTGGGAGGCTCACCGGGGCTCAGGCGAGGGTCGGCGATGGGGGCGAACGACGAAGTCGACGACGACGATTCTCCTGGCACCGGCAGCTCCTCCTGGGGCAGCTCCAATCGACGGCGCCTCTCCTCCTCTGCAGCGGCTAACTCTGGTGCAATTCCGGCCACCTGGTGCTCTCCTTACTCTGGGGGTGAGTGGTTGTGATCAGTGAGAGGTGGGGAGCGAACTGGTGTGAAGAAATCGAGCGGGGGAGGCCTCTATTTATAGTGGCGAGAGGGGACCGACGAGCGCGGGCTGAGCTCGTCGTGGTCGACGGCATAGGAAGCTATCGGCGTGGGTGACGGTAGGGGCAGTTCTATGTTCCCTGGCGAAGCTCAACGGCGTGGTGGCAAGGTGTGGGGCGGTGCTGATCGGTCGGAACGCTTCGACGCTCTGGGCGGGTCCGACGGGGGTTTTGATGGCGCACATCGAGCATGGTCCGCGCGGCGGCGAACGGGCATGTCTTGCAAGGTGCCGGGGTGCTGGCGATCACTTACGCACGCGGCGAGGGCGGCGTGCGGTCTGGGGGTGCTGTTCGAGCGTGGCGCACGGGCGCGCTCTCGGCATGGTCGCAAAGAGGTTTGGCATGAGCGTGGCGTGTGGTCTAGTGGCTGGCATTGCTCGAGGCTGGGACAGGTAGTGGCGGTGGGGTGCTGGCTAGCTCCCAGACAAGGTTGGCGAAGCTAGTGTGGCCTCTAGCTTGCCGGCGACAATAGGGTGGCAAGTTTGCTCTCGGCCTGCTCACCATTGATGGCTAGGCTTGCTGACAGTGATGCTAAGGATAGTTAAAGGAGCTAGATGATCTACTAAGGACTAGTTGCAACCAGATAGGGAACAAGTTAGGCCAAAATCACTGCACACTATAGTGTTTGTGATTTGTTTGATTTGAATCTGCAAGCTGTTTGATGAAATGGCCGCAAGAACTTGAGTTTTGAATTTTGAAAAGATTTTTGGTGGGTGTGCTAGGCATGTGCTGAGGATTCTGTGGGTGCTTGGGTTTTGAAAATTGAACTTGTTTGAGTGGTTTTTGAAATAGTGGGATCTTCCCATATGAGATAGATTCAATTTTAAACTGTCCTTTAAACTTAGCATTTGAATGTTTTTGGATGATAACAAAGTGGGCCTTGGTACCTTATTATGAGTACTAACAAGGGGTGCAAAGATCCACAAATGTTTCTGTTGAGTTTTGAAAACTAGAGATAGCCAAAGTAGGCATGAGAGTTAATTTGGCAAAAATGACCATTCACTTCATTTGATTATTTTGAGTTGTTTGTCTTTGGGAAAAGTTTGGGGATTGTTTAGATGATGTTTATTTCACCTAATAATCATTTTACAAGCAAAGAAACACAGAACCATGGCAATTCAAAAGAATCCAAATTTTGAATACACACCCATATGAATGCTCTCATATTTTTAGTTGGAAAAGTTTTTGTTAACCCTAATTTTGATGATTAGAGTTTGATGATCCATTTTTAGTATTTTTGGGATGTTACAAACCTTCCCCCCTTAAACAAAATCTCGTCCCGAGATTTGAAAAACGATGAAAAAGATTACCTAGGATTTGAAGAGATCGGGAAACTCCGTCCTGATGTGATCTTCGCGCTCCCAGGTAGCTTCTTATTCTGTGTGGTTGCTCCACTGAATCTTGAGAAAATTGATGCTTCGAGTTCTGGTAGTTCTGAAAGCTTGTTCCAAAATACAGATGGGTACTTCGGGATAGGTCAGGTCATCGTTGATCTCTATGGTCCGGTGATCAATGTTCTTGAACACTTCAGTTTTCTCCGAAACTTCGAGGCACTTGCGAAGTAATGAGATATGGAACACATTGTGCACGGCTGACATTTCTTCGGGTAGTTCCAATTGATTCGACACTTCTCCTCGATGGTTTAGAATCTTGAAGGGTCCGATATATCTAGGGGCTAACTTTCCCTTCAGTTGGAAATGCTGCATTCCCTTTAACGGCGACACTTTCAAATACACAAAATCTCCGATATTGAAAGCGAGGTCTCGACATCTCTTGTCAGCGTAACTCTTCTGTCTTGAGGTGCTCACGAATCTTGTGAACCTTCTCTTCTGCTTCTCGTAGGATGTCGGGTCCGAAAATTTGACTCTCTCCTACTTCCGACCAGTTCAAAGGTGTGCGCAACTTCCTTCCATACATGAATTCAAATGGGGACATTTGCAAACTAGCTTGATAACTGTTGTTGTATGAAAATTCTGCAAACGGCAGACAGTCTTCCCATTTATATCCATACTCTAACACACATGCTCTCAACATATCTTCGAGTATTTGATTTACTCGCTCCGTTTGTTCGTCGGTCTGAGGGTGATAAGCTGTGCTGAAATCTAGTCGGGTGCCTAAACCTTCTTGGACATTCTTCCAGAATCTCGAGGTAAACTGAGTTCCTCGATCAGATACGATGTTCTTGGGAACTCCGTGCAAACTGATGATTCTAGCGATGTATAACTCCGCTAGCTTCAAACTCTGATATGTGGTCTTGACTGGTAAGAAATGGGCGACTTTGGACAATCTGTCCACTATGAACCAGATAGAGTCTTTCCCCCTACTAGAAGTAGGCAATCCGGTGATAAAGTCCATTCCAACGGAATCCCATTTCCATTTCGGAATCTGCAATGTTTGCAACAATCCAGCGGGTCTTTGATGTCCCGCCTTGACTCTCTGACATATATCACACTTGGCGATATAGCTTCTGATTTCTCTCTTCATCTTATGCCACCAATATTGCTCTTTCAAATCTTGATACATCTTTGTTCCTCCGGGGTGGATAGAATAAATAGTATCATGAGCTTCCTTCATAATCACTTCTTTCAACTCAGAATCTGCTGGTACAAAAAGGCATCCTTTGTACCACAGAACTCCTTCGTCTTCGGTGACTCCGGGTACTTTGCCTGTACCGATACGACGCTTGATTCCATCGATGCTAGCATTTCCTTTCCGCGCCTCCTTGATCTGGCTTATCAAAGTGGGTTGAAGTTCTATGCTAGCCAAAATTCTTCACTCACTAATTCCATTCGGAAATCTTCCATCTCTTTGTGCAGACTTGGTTGCTCCTTCAAAATCATGGAGTTCAAGCGGCAAGGCAATCTGCTAAGGGCATCTGCTACCACATTGGCTTTACCGGGGTGATAGTGAATGTCCAGATCACAATCCTTGATTAGCTCAATCCATCTTTTCTGCCTCATATTCAGATCCTTCTGAGTGAATATATACTTCAGGCTCTTGTGATCCGAATAAATCTCACAACGGTTTCCCATCAGGTAATGCGTCCATGTCTTCAGGGCTAGAACTACGGCGACGAGTTCGAGGTCATGGGTTTGGTAGTTTTGCTCATGTTGTTTAAGTTGCCGGGATAGATAGGATATAACTTTGCCTTCTTGCATTAGCACACATCCGAGACCGATCTTGGATGCGTCACAATACACGTGAAAGGTCTTCGTGATATCCGGCATGATAAAGATTGGGGCTGAAATCAATCTCCTCTTGAGTTCTTGAAAACTCGCTTCACATTTTTCCGTCCATTCAAACTTCTTGTCCTTCTTCAGCAATTGGGTCATGGGTCTGGCGATACTCGAGAATCCTTCTATGAACTTGCGGTAGTATCCCCCCAATCCGAGAAATGCACGAACTTGGGTTTGAGTGGTTGGGGCATGCCAATCTTTGACATCTTTCAACTTCGCAGGGTCAACGGCAATTCCTCCGGCTGATACAATGTGACCGAGGAATCCTACCTCCTGTGTAACATCCCTAAAATCATAATTTCAAAGTTTGCATATCATTCATGCATGCATATAGATTTGAGAACAATTTCAAACTCATTTTGGAAAAAACAGAAGCACAAAGTGCTATGATTTTATATGAACAGATTTAAATCAAATGGCCAACCCCATTTGAGAAGTTTGCTTTATTATAAACCTAGCTTGGTTGCCTTTCTTATAGAAAGGATTGAGTGTTGCTTTGGACCAAGATTTACAAATTTGAAATGTTTCAAAAACCATTTCTCAAATTTTGCAAACCAAGTGCCAAGCCTCTGATATTTTGTTCACCAAGCTTGACCAAACCTTTGCAAAGCAACCACATGATTTTGTGCCCATATTTGAGACTACTGCTCACTGCAAAAATCCCAAGAAGTTTTGAATTCAAATGAAACTTGAATTCATTTGAAAATCAATTCAGAAATTGGAAATAGAAAAAGAAAAGGAGTAAACAAAAGAAAAAGGCCGCGCGCCAGGGATCTAGCCCAGCAACGAATCAAGCCCAAGAAGCCCACCCGGGGCATTTCCTTTCTTCTCTCACGCGCGAGCGCACTCTTTCAGTCACTGACAGCCAGACCCCACGCCCCCTCTGTTTACTTCACTGACCAGCGGGCCCCGTCCACGTCGTCCTCTTCTTCCCCAAACCGCGCCCGCGACCACGTCGCTGCTGTAGTCAAGGCCGGTAATGGCGCGGCGTAATTGGCCATTAACCCGCGAGTGTTTCCTGTCGCACCTGAGCCTATTTAACCCTCTCTGCCTCGCGTGCAATTTCCCCCATTCACCTCGCTCACTCCGCCGCCAGGCTGCGCGCAATTGCTCTCAAAGCTCCGCAGTACCGAGAACTCTGGCGACCAAATACGGTGAACCTCGAGCACCCCTCTCTCTCTGGTTCAAACGAGAATGTTCAGAATGTTCTTGCGCACCCACTGATGCTTTTCTTTTGCCTGCACGTGACCCAGGTCGTCGTCTCCGTCCACGATCAAAACCACCTGCGCCGCCGATAAACTCCGGCGACCAATTAAGGTAAATCCCGAGCGCCCTTTGCCTCCCCCTTCACACGAACTTGTTCGCCTGTGTCTTGCGCAAGTCCTGATGCCACCGGTTCGTGTTAGGGCGACGCCAAACCTCGGCAAGCACCACGTCTGCAAGCGACCGACGCCGCCCGTTACTCCGACGAGCTCCTGAAGCCGTGCCAACGTGCCCCTTGATAAACCAAAGCCACCTCGAGCTTCAGCACGCCACTGCGATTCGGTAAGCATCTCCCTTCCTCCCCGGGCGACCTAGAACGCCGGCACCGCCGTAGTCAGACGCGCCGCCGCCAGTCAACGCCGCTAGCGCCGCCCGTGTATGGTCAGGACAATTAGGAGCGTCAGATGTAGATCCTGCGGTGTAGATTAGAACGTGGCCGAAGAGGTACGCGCGCATCTGAGCCGCTAGATCTCACTTAGATCCCGCGGTCCGCGTCTGTCGATCCAACCGAAACGGTACGCACCAATTGAAACGCGACGCGTGTCTAGGGTTAGTTCAAAAACAGAATTCAAAATCAGATTTGGATCAATTTTTCAATTGGTTATAACTTTTGATTCCCACGTTGGAAGTTTGCAAACTTTATACCGTTGGATTCAGTGAGTCAAGACCTTTCTGAATATCCAATGTGTTTAACAAATAGTAACTGTTAAAATGACTTTATATACAGAAACATGTTTAGGTCCAATTTGAGTATAGTTTTAGTTTAGCAAATTGTTTTAGGGCTAAATAAGTTCAGTTAGCAAACTTTGTGACTTGTTATGATTATGTATCATGCACTTGCTTGGTAGGGTTTTCAAAATCATCACTTAGTAAATTCTTGCATGCATGCATTCATATTTTTGCTTGTATATAAATTGTGTGTAATTGTATGCTACAAATTTTTGTGTAGATTTTGCTAGTGACTGTGATTGTGAAGAGTGCTACTCTCCCCATTACCAAGGCAAGTGATACTTCATGATATTTCCACCCTTTATTTTGAATAAGCATTAGAATTATTTTTGCTAAGTCTTGCATGCTACTTTTGCCAAATGCTATGTTGGGAAATCCTATGTAGTGTAGAATTGTAGAATTGCTAGGGAATTTTTCTAAGTTAAGTTACTATACCATGCTTAGCCTAGCTAGTAGAAAACAAGGGTTGGTAAAGAATGTACATGCTATGATGAAATAATTCTAAGTCCTTTGGGACTCATGCTTTTCTTAATAAAACAACTAAGTAAATGAACTTCCTGGGTGGAATGGGACTTGAATGGTGGTTTTTGGTTGAGTGGTTACACAAGGCCATGGATTTGTCTTGTGTATCTCACTTGTGGTATGCCACCCAGGCACAAAGGGATTTGGAGGCCAAGTGTTGAGAAAGCTTACAGTGCAACCACTTGGCAATATGGGCTCTGCCTTGATCATATAGGTTGCTAGAACTTAGTCAATTGGACAGTTGGTGGTAGTGGGATGATAGGTTGGAACGCGTCCATTTGACTAAGGAAAGGCTTCTGAAAGGTCCTGTCTTGGGAAACCAAGTCTGGTGGGGAAAGTGCACAACCTCTGCAGATGGAAAAATCTAAGTACTTAGCCAAGTCCATGGCAATGGACAACTTGAGCATCAAGACATGGAAGCTACAAGAATCTCATCACTCCAACTTCTAAGTAAAACTTGTGGGTGAACAAGGGTAAAGGACCCCAATGTCTATTGGTGGTTTCTTGGGAAGTTTTTGATAAAGAAAAACTTAGTGATTTCAACTAATGGGAAAAACCTATTTTCAAGCAAAGCAAGCCAAGCTACACTTATCCAAAATGCATATAGTAATATAGTCCACTTAAAATTTACTAAGGTATCACTTGCCAATACTATTCCAAAGTATTGACCCTCTGTGGCTGTAACTTGTGATGTTGCAGGTTACTCCGATGACGAGTAGGAGTCATGAGTCTACACTCAACATGCTTGCATGTGGCACATGAAGATGAGGACTTGTGTTTATTTACTTATTCCATAAACTCTTGTATTAGGCCTTTGGCCCTGAGTTGTAAAAGACTATGTTTTATCTCTGGAATGAATGTAATAAACGACCTTTGTATCTGTGTACTTCATCTTAAACTGTGGATGCTAGCATTGATCCAGGGACTAGCATTGCAATCACAGGGATCCTTTTCCTTTACAAAGGAGGGGTCTTACAGATGGTATCAGAGCACTGTGTTGCCTGCAGGATTATGACCCTAGGTTTGGAAACCACTAAGGAAAATTTTTCAACTCCTTCTACACTTGTCTATTCTTCTCGTAAACTTTTCTAATCCCCTCATTCTCATCTCTATTTGTAGATGAACTCCATCAACGAAGCCATGAAGAAAGGACCACTCATGACCATGACCTTGGAGTGTGAAACCGAGTTTCCCAAAATTCTCAAGGCCCTCATGGTGACAATGGAAGCACATGGTGTAGCTGTTTACAAAGGATTTCCAGTGATGGATGAAGGAGTGGAGTATTGGTGGGTGCAACTTCACTTGTACAAAAACAAGGAAGACAACCACAAAGAAAGAGGATTCTGCATGTACACCAACACTGTGATGCACACCACATTCTTTGAGTCAGCAAGAGAAGCAACTTGGAGGACTATCAAAGAACTTAGTGCTAGAGTCAAGTGCAGAATGCTCAACCTCCAAAAAGACTTAGAGAAAGAGAAGGAGCTTACCCAAGAGTTGGAAGCCACCAACCAAACCTTAAGGGGAGATATTATAGACTTAGTGATGGAATCAAGTGAACAAGATAGGTGGATTGCCTCTAGGAACATTGTGTTTGCCAATAGATCCAGTGAGATAGGGTTGTAAAAGCACTTCGTTAGTTGGACCACCACCTATCACCTTATTTTCCAAAATGATACCTTAATAAGTTTGGACCTTGATTGATGTAATGGATTCATGTATGCATGACTTGTGTGATTTTGTGTTCCAAGGATGTGTATGTGATGTTGTTTTTGTTTATCTTAATTAGTGTTGTGCTAATTTTTCTATCTTATAAATAGATGCCTATTACAATCAGCACTGTTGAGGAGTTCCAGGTTACCCGTTTTGGTCCTCGTATCGTTGAGCTTACTACTTTGCTCGATCTCCCTCTTCCCACCATCATGGTGCACCCACTCACCAAGTTCGAGAGGAAGGACCTCTGGGGCTTCAAGGTGAACCAGCCCGGACGCCAGACAGAGCCTACTACAGAGGCCATCGTCTTCAAGCTGATGCACGACGACAGGGAGAGAGGCATGGAGGTAGTCATGCAGGACCTGATAGGACGTCTGTTAGGCCGTCACTCCCGACAGGTTAGGGGCACCCACTTCCATGTCTTCGGAAGACGTGATGATGATGGAGAGTCCATTGACTTTGAGGACGACTCGAGGGACACAGCAGAGCCGATACGCCTCTATCTCCAGGACTTAGAGTCTCTCATCAGGCACGTGGACACGGACAGGACCAACATCATGCTCAGCAATGACGAGCTCCAGGTGCAGCTTCGCGAGAAGGACAAGCTTTTCGCACAGCAGGACGAGATGGCCAAGGAAATGGAGACGAAGTTCGAGACCCAGGACCGCAAGTTCAAGAGTCAGGAGAAACGCGTCCAGGATAGGAACAAGAAGATCCGGGACATGACCGAGGAACTGAAGTCCAAGGATTTCGAGCTAGAGCAACAGCAGATGGTGATCGAGAGGCTTCGCTCCCAGAAGAGGGCTCTCAAGGCCAAGATCGATTCCTTGACCACTACTATTGAGGAGAACAAGACCACGATGGAGAACGCAGGTCTTACTTTTGTCGAGGAGGAGATTGATGCTGATGAGTAGACTTGACTACTCGTTTATCTTTCATTATCATACTTGATATTTGTGAACTTATTATTGGACCATCCGACATGTGGATGGCTTGCCACTTGTGTGTTTTACTTCATGAACTTATTATCTGGTTGTTGAACTTTTATTCTTATGTTGCTTGCTATGTGTTTGCTTGTGATGTAATGTGCATAAAACATCTATGGGTATCTCATTCTTATCTCTATTTGAACAAACCACAGATGCCTCCCCGTCGCGCAAACCCCAACCCCAACAACATCACTCCAGAAATGCAACAGATGATGAATGCTCAAACACAGCTTATGCAGATGATGACAACATTCATCCAAAACCAGAATAACAACAACAATAACCCCAATAACAACAACAACAATAACAACAACAACAACCCTCCGGTTTTTGATATGCTCACCAGATTTCTGCGTTTGAGGCCAGCTAAGTTTTCGGGGACAACTGATCCCATGGTGGCCAATGATTGGCTACGTTCTGTGAACAAGGACTTAGTGACCGTGGGCTGCACGGATGCTGAAAAGGTCAGGTTCGCAGCGCATCTGTTGGAAGGGCCAGCCGCCACATGGTGGGACAACTTCCAAATCACCACTCCTTTGGATGAGGTGACTTGGGCTATCTTTGAAGATGGTTTTCGCACTGCTCATATCTCATCAGGAATGATGAACCTGAAAAAGAAGGAGTTTCACAACTTGAAGCAGCGCCACCCCAGTGTGGCTAAATACATAGAAGAGTTCAACAATCTGGCGTGCTATGCCCCGGATGAGGTTGACACAGATGCCAAAAGAAAGGAAAAGTTTCTGGAAGGCTTGAATGATGAGCTAAACTTACAGTTGTCTGTGGCATATGTTCCAACTTATCAGTCTATGTGTGACAAGGCTGCTATTTTGGAGAATAAAATGAAGCAAGTCGAGAGTAGGAAGAGGAAACACTCCGACAAGCACAGCTCGGGGTCGTCACATAAACGATCTCACTATGATGACAGTGGAAGCTCAGGATCCCATAAGCATGGGAAATTCAACAAGCACCACAACCACAACCGTCATGACAACAAGCATCACCGCAGTCATGACAATGACAAGTACAAGAACCACAAGAGTGGACATAAGAGCCACCACAGTGGGAATGATAGTGGAAGTGGACGTCAGCCTGCAAGAAAAGACATCAGTCAGGTGGAGTGCTTCAAATGCAAGAAGCTGGGGCATTATGCTAATGAGTGCCCTGAGAAGAAAGTTGAAGGACCTAACAAGCCCAATCCTTTTTCAGAAAGGACAGGTTAACCACATCAATGTGGAGGAGGTCTATGAGGAGCCTGATGCTGTTGCTGGTAAGTTCAGACTCAATTCCATTCCAGCATTTGTACTCTTTGATACTGGTGCATCTCATTCATTCATATCAAGAGCATTTGTTGAAAGAAATGAACTACCGGTAGAAACCATTGGGTGTCCTATAAAAGTAAGTTCTCCTGGTGGAGAAATGATAGTGAATTCAGGATGCCATGACCTAGTCATAGAATTCGGGAAGTATAAGTTTCCCGTTAACTTGATAATATTAAACTCCCAAGGTTTGGATGTCATTCTGGGAATGGACTGGATGACTAAGTACAAAGGAGTGATAGATTGTGCCAGCCATACTGTCTCACTCACAACTCTGGATAATAAAAGGATCAGATTCAAGACCAGCTTTGGAGCAAAGAAGAGTAAGCTGAATTCTCTTAAGGGGGTTAGCATGGACAGTGTGCCAATTGTATGTGAGTATCCGGATGTGTTTCCGGAAGAGTTGCCAGGAATGCCACCAGATAGAGATGTGGAATTTCTGATAGATTTGGTACCAGGTTCTGGACCAATAGCAAAGAGACCGTACAAAATGTCAGTTGATGAACTGAAGGAACTCAAAAAGCAACTAGGAGAACAGTTGAAGAAAGGATTTATTCAACCAAGTTCTTTATCTTGGGGAGCCCCAGTATTGTTCGTGGAGAAGAAAGATCGAAGCCAAAGGTTATGCATAGATTACCGTTCACTCAACGAGGTAACTATCAAGAACAAATATCCTTTGCCAAGAATCAATGACTTGTTTGATCAGCTAGAGGGAGCATGTGTGTTCTCGAAGATCGGTCTCCGGTCAGGCTATTTTCAACTCAAGATAAGAGAGCAAGACATACCTAAAATAGCATTCACCACAAGGTATGGATTATATGAGTATACCGTGATGCCTTTTGGCTTAACCAATGCTCCAGCATACTTCATGAATATGATGAACAAGGTGTTCATGGAATTCCTTGACAAGTTTGTTGTCGTTTTCATCGATGACATCTTAGTCTACTCTAAGAGCAAAGAAGAACATGAGGGACACTTGCGTTTGATACTTGAAAAGTTAAGAGAGCATAAACTTTATGCCAAATTCAGCAAGTGTGAGTTTTGGTTAGAGGAAGTTGGTTTTCTTGGTCATGTTATGACAAAGGATGGTGTAGCAGTTGATCCTGCTAAGGTTTCAGCTGTGACAGAATGGGAATCTCCCAAGAATGTGAAAGAAGTTCGTAGTTTCCTCGGCTTAGCAGGTTACTACAGAAGGTTCATTGAGAATTTCTCAAAGGTTGCTAAGCCAATGACTGAATTGTTAAAGAAATATAAGAAGTTTGCTTGGTCTGAAGGTTGTGAAGTTAGTTTTCAAGAATTGAAGAAGAGACTTGTGACAACACCAGTTCTATGTCTGCCAGATTTGGAAAAGGATTTCCAAGTATATTGTGATGCGTCTCATCAAGGTTTGGGTGCCGTACTTATGCAAGACGGTAAAGTTGTGGCCTATGCCTCGAGACAACTCAGAACTCATGAAGTAAACTATCCTACTCATGATTTAGAGTTAGCCTCTGTCGTCCACGCACTCAAAACATGGAGACATTACCTTTTGGGAAAGCGTTGTGAAGTGTTCACGGACCACAAAAGTTTGAAGTATATCTTCACCCAAAAGGAAATCAATATCAGACAAAGAAGATGGTTAGATCTTATCAAGGATTATGACTTGAGTTTACAATACCACCCCGGTAAAGCAAACGTTGTAGCAGATGCTCTAAGTCGTAAGGTGTTTGTGAATGGCCTTACTAAAGGAGAATTGCCAGATGATTTGTGTAAGCAATTCAAAGAACTCAGATTGGAAATTGTACCTGAAGGACATCTCATGTATTTGGATGTTCAACCCACTTTGTTGGACAAGATTCGAGAAGCTCAGAAGTCCGATAAGGAAATTGAAGAGATTAAGAAAAATATTGGTCTAGGGAAAGCTAAGAATTTCCATGAAGACGAACAAGGTACATTATGGCATGGGAAACATATCTGTGTTCCACAAGATCCGGAGTTGCGGAAACTGATTCTGCAAGAAGCACACAACTCTCCGTATTCTATTCATCCGGGTAACACCAAAATGTACATGGACATGAAAGAAAGATTTTGGTGGAACAATCTCAAGAGAGACATCGCCGAACATATTGCTTTGTGTGATGTGTGTAGTAGAGTAAATGCGGAGCATCAGAAACCAGCCGGTTTGCTTCAACCACTACCTATTCCTGATTGGAAATGGGACAAGATTGGTATGGATTTCATTACCGGATTACCAAGGACCAGATCAGGATATGACTCCATATGGGTAGTAGTGGATCGCCTAACTAAAGTGGCACATTTCATACCCGTGAAGACAACCTATACCAGTGCCAAGTTAGCTAAAATATACATGAGTAGAATTGTATGCCTTCACGGTGTGCCTAAGAGTATTGTGTCCGATAGGGGAACCCAATTCACTTCCCATTTTTGGAGACAGCTACATGAGTCATTGGGAATGAGGTTGGAATTCAGTACTGCTTTTCATCCTCAAAC
This sequence comes from Avena atlantica, assembly GCA_910589765.1. NCBI lineage: Eukaryota > Viridiplantae > Streptophyta > Magnoliopsida > Poales > Poaceae > Avena > Avena atlantica. Next base: position 191,117,954 of record OU342738.1, read on the forward strand.
TGATTGAAAAACAGAAAGGACTAACCAAATCCTTGAAGATATGTTGAGGGCATGTGCCCTAGATTATGCAGCAAGTTGGGATGAAAGTCTGCCTTACGCAGAATTTTCTTATAACAACAGCTATCAAGCCAGCATTGAGATGGCACCGTTTGAGTTTCTCTATGGAAGAAAATGTACCACCCCATTGTTATGGAATGGTGTGGGAGAAAGAAGTTTATTCGGGCCAGATCTTATCAAAGAAGCCGAACAGAAGGTCAAATTGGTTAAGGACAGATTGAAGATAGCACAATCCCGACAGAAAAGCTACGCAGATCCTAAGCGTAGAGAAGTCACCTACGAGGTTGGTGATAGGGCTTATCTTAGAGTATCACCACTCCGTGGAGTGAAAAGATTCGGAGTCAAAGGAAAGTTGGCACCAAGATATGTTGGGCCATTCAAGATTCTGAGTCGCAAAGGAGAAGTTGCTTATGAAATTGAACTGCCAGTGTCTCTATCAGCAGTCCACAATGTATTTCATGTGAGTCAGCTTAAGAAATGTCACCCAGAAATGGAAGAGTCTTCTTTGAAGGATACCATACCTTTGGAAGAAGTTCAACTAGAAAGTGATCTCACTTATGAGGAAAAGCCTATCAAGATTCTTGAGACTGCGGAAAGAGTCACGAGAACAAAGACTATCAAGTTCTGCAAAGTACAATGGAATCATCATTCCGAAGAGGAAGCAACATGGGAAAGAGAAGATGATCTTCAGAAAGACCACCCTCACCTATTTGCTAGCCAATCCGAATCTCGAGGGCGAGATTCACCTTAAGGGGGTTAGATTTGTAACATCCCTAAAATCATAATTTCAAAGTTTGCATATCATTCATGCATGCATATAGATTTGAGAACAATTTCAAACTCATTTTGGAAAAACAGAAGCACAAAGTGCTATGATTTTATGTGAATAGATTTAAATCAAATGGCCAACCCCATTTGAGAAGTTTGCTTTATTATAAACCTAGCTTGGTTGACTTTCTTATAGAAAGGATTGAGTGTGGCTTTTGACCAAGATTTACAAATTTGAAATGTTTCAAAAACCATTTCTCAAATTTTGCAAACCAAGTGCCAAGCCTCTGATATTTTGTTCAACAAGCTTGACCAAACCTTTGCAAAGCAACCACATGATTTTGTGCCCATATTTGAGACTACTGCTCACTGCAAAAATCCCAAGAAGTTTTGAATTCAAATGAAACTTGAATTCATTTGAAAATCAATTCAGAAATTGGAAATAGAAAAAGAAAAGGAGTAAACAAAAGAAAAAGGCCACGCGCCAGGGACCTAGCCTAGCAACGAATCAAGCCCAACAAGCCCACCCGGGGCATTTCCTTTCTTCTCTCACGCGCGAGCGCACTCTTTCAGTCACTGACAGCAAGACCCCACGCCCCCCTCCGTTTACTTCACTGACCAGCGGGCCCTGTCCACGTCGTCCTCTTCTTCCCCAAACCGCGCCCGCAACCACGTCGCTGCTGCAGTCAAGGCCGGTAATGGCACAGCGTAATTGGCCATTAACCCGCGAGTGTTTCCTGTCGCACCTGAGCCTATTTAACCCTCTCTGCCTCGCGTGCAATTTCCCCCATTCACCTCGCTCACTCCGCCGCCAGGCTGCGCGCAATTGCTCTCAAAGCTCCGCAGTACCGAGAACTCCGGCGACCAAATACGGTGAACCTCGACCACCCCTCTCTCTGGTTCAAACGAGAATGTTCAGAATGTTCTTGCGCACCCACTGATGCTTTTCTTTTGCCTGCACGTGACCCAGGTCGTCGTCTCCGTCCACGACCGAAACCACCTGCGCCGCCGATAAACTCCGGCGACCAATTAAGGTAAATCCCGAGCACCCTTTGCCTCCCCCTTCACACGAACTTGTTCGCCTGTGTCTTGCGCAAGTCCTGATGCCACTGGTTCGTGTTGGGGCGACGCCAAACCTCGGCAAGCACCACGTCTGCAAGCGACCGACGCCGCCCGTTACTCCGACGAGCTCCTGAAGCCGTGCCAGCGCGCCCCTTGATAAACCAAAGCCACCTCGAGCACGCCACTGCGATTCCGGTAAGCATCTCCCTTCCTCCCCGGGCGACCTAGAATGCCGGCACCGCCGTAGTCAGACGCGCCGCCGCCAGTCAACGCCGCTAGCGCCGCCCGTGTATGGTCAGGACAATTAGGAGCGTCAGATGTAGATCCTGCGGTGTAGATTAGAACGTGGCCGAAGAGGTACGCGCGCATCTGAGCCGCCAGATCTCACTTAGATCTTGCGGTCCGCGTCTGTCGATCCAACCGAAGCGGTACGCACCAATTGAAACGCGACGCGTGTCTAGGGTTAGTTCAAAAACAGAATTCAAAATCAGATTTGGATCAATTTTTCAATTGGCTATAACTTTTGATTCCCACGTTGGAATTTTGCAAACTTTATACCGTTGGATTCAGTGAGTCAAGACCTTTCTGAATATCCAATGTGTTTAACAAATAGTAACTGTTAAAATGACTTTGTATACAGAAACATGTTTAGGTCCAATTTGAGTATATATTTAGTTTAGCAAATTGTTTTATGGCTAAATAAGTTCAGTTAGCAAACTTTGTGACTTGTTATGATTATGTATCATGCACTTGCTTGGTAGGGTTTTCAAAATCATCACTTAGTAAATTCTTGCATGCATGCATTCATATTTTTGCTTGTATATACATTGTGTGTAATTGTATGCTACAAATTTTTGTGTAGATTTTGCTAGTGACTGTGATTGTGAAGAGTGCTACTCTCCCCATTACCAAGGCAAGTGATACTTCATGATATTTCCACCCTTTATTTTGAATAAGCATTAGAATTATTTTTGCTAAGTCTTGCATGCTACTTTTGCCAAATGCTATGTTGGGAAATCCTATGTAGTGTAGAATTGTAGAATTGCTAGGGAATTTTTCTAAGTTAAGTTACTATACCATGCTTAGCCTAGCTAGTAGAAAACAAGGGTTGGTAAAGAATGTACATGCTATGATGAAATAATTCTAAGTCCTTTGGGACTCATGCTTTTCTTAATAAAACAACTAAGTAAATGAACTTCCTGGGTGGAATGGGACTTGAATGGTGGTTTTTGGTTGAGTGGTTACACAAGGCCATGGATTTGTCTTGTGTATCTCACTTGTGGTATGCCACCCAGGCACAAAGGGATTTGGAGGCCAAGTGTTGAGAAAGCTTACAGTGCAACCACTTGGCAATATGGGCTCTGCCTTGATCATATAGGTTGCTAGAACTTAGTCAATTGGACAGTTGGTGGTAGTGGGATGATAGGTTGGAACGCGTCCATTTGACTAAGGAAAGGCTTCTGAAAGGTCCTGTCTTGGGAAACCAAGTCTGGTGGGGAAAGTGCACAACCTCTGCAGATGGAAAAATCTAAGTACTTAGCCAAGTCCATGGCAATGGACAACTTGAGCATCAAGACATGGAAGCTACAAGAATCTCATCACTCCAACTTCTAAGTAAAACTTGTGGGTGAACAAGGGTAAAGGACCCCAATGTCTATTGGTGGTTTCTTGGGAAGTTTTTGATAAAGAAAAACTTAGTGATTTCAACTAATGGGAAAAACCTATTTTCAAGCAAAGCAAGCCAAGCTACACTTATCCAAAATGCATATAGTAATATAGTCCACTTAAAATTTACTAAGGTATCACTTGCCAATACTATTCCAAAGTATTGACCCTCTGTGGCTGTAACTTGTGATGTTGCAGGTTACTCCGATGACGAGTAGGAGTCATGAGTCTACACTCAACATGCTTGCATGTGGCACATGAAGATGAGGACTTGTGTTTATTTACTTATTCCATAAACTCTTGTATTAGGCCTTTGGCCCTGAGTTGTAAAAGACTATGTTTTATCTCTGGAATGAATGTAATAAACGACCTTTGTATCTGTGTACTTCATCTTAAACTGTGGATGCTAGCATTGATCCAGGGACTAGCATTGCAATCACAGGGATCCTTTTCCTTTACAAAGGAGGGGTCTTACATCCTGTAACCAGTATTCACATTTGCTAAACTTGGCATACAACTGATGCTCTCTAAGGGTTCCAAGAATGGTCCTTAGGTGTAGCTCATGTTCTTCTTCTGATTTGGAATAAATCAGAATGTCATCGATGAAAACAACGACAAACTTATCCATGAAGTCCATAAAAATCTTATTCATGAGATTCATGAAATAAGCGGGGGCATTGGTTAATCCCAAAGACATGACAGTATACTCGTATAATCCATATCTGGTGGTAAAGGCAGTCTTGGGAATATCCTCTACGCGAATCTTGAGTTGATGATAGCCAGTTCTAAGATCAATCTTAGAAAACACTTTGGCACCAGTCAACTGATCAAACAAATCTTCTATCTTGGGAAATGGGTATTTGTTCTTGATGGTGACATCATTCAACTTCCGATAATCCGTACACAAAAGGTTACCTCCATCTTTCTTGTCCACAAACAAGATAGGTGATATCCATGGTGACGCACTTGGTTGAATCAATCCAATTTCCAACATGGCTTCCAGTTGCTTCTTCAGTTCCGCTAGTTCAGACGGGTTCATACTATATGGTCTCTGGGCTATGGGTCCTATTCCGGGGATTAGTTCAATGATAAACTCAATATCCCGATCTGAGGGCATACCGGGAAAAACATCTGGAAATACGTCGGGGTATTCACAGACTATCCGGACTTGGTCAATGGTAGGCTGGGCTATACTCTTGTTGCACTTGAATTGACGAGGTAAGGTTTCAGATATATGCTCGACTGATATTTCGGCTGTACTGGTCATGATTATGGCTTTCTTGGCACAGTCAATTAATCCTTTATGTTTGGACATCCAATCCATTCCTAGTACTACTTCCAAACCTTTAGTTCCGAGTATATCAGATTAGCATAAAAATCTATGCCATGGATTCGGATAGGGACGACTTTGCAAATTTGCCTAGCTTTGGTGGTTGAACCGGGGATTTGAACAATCATAACATGCTTCAGTTTGGTTGGTTGAATCTTACTAGTACATGCAAATTCTTCGGTGACAAATGAGTGCGATGCACCAGAATCAAACAACACTCTAGCAAGTACTCCCTCCGTTTCAGGGCTTAAGGCGTCCTCATTTTGCGTGTTTTTTCTTTGACCAAGAATTACTCTAAATACGTAAAGAGTTTTGGTATAAAACTAGTATCACTGAAAAGTATTTTTCAATACGAATCCAACGACACTAATTATGTATAATATAATCAAGATTTTGTTGCTCAATTCTTTTGGTCAAACTTTGCTTTGGAAAGCATGTGCGCCTTAAGCCTTGAAACGGAGGTAGTAATGAATTAACAGAAAACATACCCAGCACGACATCGGGCGCTTCCTGGGCTTCTTCAGTATGCATGAGAAAAAGATGGCCGTTGCGATTGAGCGAATTCCCTAGGGAAAACCTTCTTCCGGGCTGAACACGACGCTGCTGCTGAGCTGGGGCATTTGCATTGGGGGCTGCGACATTCTTCTTGGGGCACTCATTGGAGTAGTGAACCTTATTTCCACAGTCATAACATGTCACTTGCGACTTGTCCTTTGCTACAACAGGCACATCATTGCTTCCAGTCCTCGGGGCAGTGTTGGTGTTGGCGGCAGCATTGTTGTTGTTGAACTTGGGTGGTGCACGGTTGAAATTGTTAGAGTTGTTGGGGTTGTTGTGATTTCCTCCGGGCCTTGGGTTTCCGTGGTTGGGATAGGTCGGACAGTTCATCGGGGGTCTGTTGGTTCTCGGGGCAAATCCTGGAGATGGGTTGGGGCGATACTTTGGGGTATGATGGGTTCCTGGGTGATGCATCATGCGACGCTTGCAGTTCTCATTGGCTTGGTTGATCTTTCCTTCCATCTGGATGGCAGAGTCGACAAGGGATTCAATATCCGCAAAGGGGATATTGACCAACACCGTCTGCATCTCATCGTGCAGACCATTCAAGAATCTTTCTTTCTTCTTGGCTTCAGTGTCGATCTCATCTGGGGCATACCTAGCTAATGACAAGAATTTGTCACGGTATTCCACTACGGTCATCCTTCCTTGCTTCAGTTCTCGGAATTCATCTGTCATTCTCTTGATCAAACCCGGTGGCACATGGGTTCTGCTGAACTTGACCTTGAATTCCTCCCAGGTCATCATCTGTCCTCCGGTCATTGCACGAACGATGTTCCACCATGCTCTTGCATCTCTGGCTAGATAGTGGGTGTCGAACATAACTTTCTTGTTAGCTTCCACCCCGACGACTTCCATGTTGTTTTCCTTGGTTTGTAGCCAATCATCTGCGTCTAAGGGATCTTCTGACTTAGTGAAAACAGGTGGGTTGGTGTTCTGGAAATTCTTGAGCTTAGATCCATGGTTGTCCTGATTTCCTTGGCCTTGATTGTTGTGGGCCAGCTGAGCTATCTGCTGAAGGGTGGCTAAGTTGGCTTGATGTTCGGCTCTTTCAGCTTCGTTGTCAGAAACCAACATTTGCAGGATCTGCAACATCGGGTCCGGGGATGAACCACTTCCTCCGCGAGGCATCTGAAGATTGAGATAGATCATGAGAAAAGGGGGAAATTTCTAAGGATCAGGGACTTTGAAAAGTTTTTAAAGTTTGACTCAGATTTTTTTTGCAACTTGCTTTTCATTCCTTCATTCATAGCACAGGATACAACACACACCACAACAAAGGAAAAACATATGGTTTTAAGAACCATTCTGGAAACTATGATACAGTGGGACCGAATACAACTCACTACGCTAGTGCTCAAGTGCTACTACTCCTCGGAGTCGGTGTAATCATCATCCTCATCGTCATCGATAAAGGAGAAATCTTCCTCATCGGTGAAGAAGTCCATGGCCTGATCCTCCAGAAAATCATCATCATCGCTAAGATAGGAGTAGGGGTATCCATGAAGATCATCTCCGGCATTCTCCCTTTCCTCCAACTTCATGTCTCTCTTGTGGAACATCTGACGGGGGAACAGTATGGCCACTCCAGTTGTCCATAAACGCGGACACGGCTATTCGAATAGTTTGACACTCTGCAGAGATTGTACACTTTCACCAAAACATTCGATACATCCGTCAGGAACAAATCCTGAATTCACCATACTCAGTATGCGGATAATCAATCCTAACCTTTCAAGTACACGCCCTAGTATAGGCACCTCTCCTATGAGTTTGGCATCCCAACCATGACCAATTGTCATCTTGGGTACTGCACAGGTGGACAATCTTCACAAGGTAGCCTCAGCTCACACCTTGGCCGTGAGGGAACCCATACTAAGGTATATAAGTTTCCAGTCAAGCCCTACCAAATTTTCGGGTATTGTGGTTGTACGGTAAAATTGGAATGGTATCGCATCCAGACAACCATCAGTTTTATAAAAGGGCTAAGGCTCCTTCCTCAACATTTTCATCATCCAAAATCATCTGGTTTTCAGAAACACATGTCAAAACATTTCAGTAGAATGACTCATCATTCCAAGGTTTTCATAACCATTTTCACCAAGTATTCCCATCTAAAGTTGATCAAGTTTTAGGCTTAGCACTAGCATCTACAAGTGGAGTGAGTACTAATGAGGGGTGGTAAACAAGTGGAGATTAATTAAGTTCAATCTCATGCCTTAGGATGACATCAAGATTATCTAGCTTAGGCCAAATTTAATGCTCTTTATGTAACCTTCAATTATCCTCCTAGAATCTACAAGTCACTCATGTAAACTCTAAGAAATATCTTTGATAAATAAATGAAGTATAAAGCTTGCAAGTAAAACTAGGATTGGGTATCATCAAATGTGTCTAACCAAGCATGCTTAGTGCATTGCATAGGTTATCTAACTTTCATAATTGCAAGTGTTAGCTTGCAAAGTTTCATGTATTGTCTTGCATAAGTATCAGTATAAGCTTGCCTTGAGCAGAGCAGTGGTTGAAGTTCTCCTTGGCTTCTTCTTCGTAGTATCCTCCTTCCTCCTCGTATCCTTGGTCGGTACTAGCGTCTATAAATAAATATGAGGTACACAATCACCAAACAATACTTAACTATTGTCAATCATCACACAAAGGGGTACTATAGATGATCTAGTATCAAATCTAACATTACAAGATTAAAGCTTTTGTCTTATTTATTTTATTTTTAGAAAAGTAATTTCTACTCATTGAAAAACTACTTAAGATTTAATATTCTCCAAACCAAACATAGGATCATGTTGACACATGTCATCACCACTTATTTCAGTACATGGGAATGTGACTTAAAGTGGTGTCACAATTTAATAAGGTTTAACCTTTTTATTTTAATTAATTAAAGTGGCTAGAAATGCCTATGTGGCATTCTTTTATTACTTGAACATTATTTCTGTAAGTAAACCCCTGTGTTTTTTATATATTCTGAAAGGTATGATCCAATGTGATTTTTGAGAGTTGGAATCAACTCAAAAGCTATTATGGTTGAATTTCGAAAAATGTTTGAATGCTGAAAAGATTTTGACTTGATCTTTTTACCAAGGTTGATCTACAGATCCAAATGATTTGAATCCAATGGGCTTGGATTAAGCATTTCAATACATTTCTAACAAAATTGGTTTCATGCAATTTGGTTCACTTAATCGAGCTGGGTTGATTTTTGAATATAGGTACAGAACTATGTTTGAATTAAAATAGAAAAATCTAAATTCAAACGGTTGGGCTGCGCGGGAAAGGTTAATGGGACGGCCCAGTGTGACTCTGCAGCGCGGGGCGCAACTGACAGGGGGGTTCCACCAGTCAGTGGCTCATAACACGCGAAGCGGTACGGGGTGATCTCTGCCGCACAATCTAAATCTAATCGAACGGCCACGGCTCATCGTCCATGTCGGGCAGCTTCGACGAGACAGAACCCTAACGCGGCAGGTGGGGGTCGTGGGAGGCTCACCGGGGCTCAGGCGAGGGTCGGCGATGGGGGCAAACGACAAAGTCGACGAAGACGATTCTCCTGGCACCGACAGCTCCTCCTGGGGCGGCTCCAATCGACGGTGCCTCTCCTCCTCTGCAGTGGCGAACTCCGGTGCAATTCCGGCCACCTGGTGCTCGCCTTGCTCTAGGGGTGAGTGGGTGTGATCAGTGAGAGGTGGGGAGCGAACTGGTGTGAAGAAATCGAGCGGGGGAGGCTTCTATTTATAGTGGCAAGAGGGGACCGACGAGCGCGGGCTGAGCTCGTCGTGGTCGATGGCACAGGCAACTATCGGCGTGGGCGACGGTAGGGGCGGTTCTATGTTCCCTGGCGAAGCTCAACTGCGTGGTGGCGAGGCGTGGGGCGGTGCTGATCAGTCGAAACGCTTCGACGCTCTGGGCGGGTCCGACGGGGTTTTTGATGGCGCACAACGAGCGTGGTCTGTGCGGCGGCGAACAGGCATGTCTGGCAGGGTGCTGGGGTGCTGGCGATCACTTACCCACGCGGCGAGGGCGGCGCTCGGTCTGGGGGTGCTGGTCGAGCGTGGCGCACGGGCGCGCTCTCGGCATGGTCGCAGAGAGGTTTGGCATGAGCGTGGCGTGCGGTCCAGTGGCTGGCATTGCACGAGGCTGGGACAGGGAGTGGCGGTGGGATGCTGGCTAGCTCCCGAACAAGGTTGGCGAGGCTAGTGTGGCCTCTAGCTTGCCGGCGACAACGGGGTGGCAAGTTTGCTCTCGGCCTGCTCACCATTGATGGCTAGGCTTGCTGACAGTGATGCTAAGGATAGTTAAAGGAGCTAGATGATCTACTAAGGACTAGTTGCAACCAGAGAGGAAACAAGTTAGGCCAAAATCACTGCAGACTATAGTGTTTGTGATTTGTTTGATTTGAATCTGCAAGCTGTTTGATGAAATGGCCGCAAGAACTTGAGGTTTGAATTTTTAAAAGACTTTTGGTGGGTGTGCTAGGCATGTGCTGAGGATTTTTTGGGTGCTTGGGTTTTGAAAATTGAACTTGTTTGAGTGGTTTTTGAAATAGTGGGATCTTCCCATATGAGATAGATTCAATTTTAAACTGTCCTTTAAACTTAGCATTTGAATGTTTTTGGATGATCACAAAGTGGGCCTTGGTACCTTATTATGAGTACTAACAAGGGGTGCAAAGATCCACAAATGTTTCTGTTGAGTTTTGAAAACTAGAGATAGCCAAAGTAGGCATGAGAGTTAATTTGGCAAAAATGACCATTCACTTCATTTGATTATTTTGAGTTGTTTGTCTTTGGGAAAAGTTTGGGGATTGTTTAGATGATGTTTATTTCACCTAAGAATCATTTTACAAGCAAAGAAACACAGAACCATGGCAATTTAAAAGAATCCAAATTTTGAATACACACCCATATGAATGCTTTTATATTTTTAGTTGGAAAAGTTTTTGTTAACCCTAATTTTGATGATTAGAGTTTGATGATCCATGTTTAGTATTTTTGGGATGTTACACATGCATAGTTACTTTGTCCTAATGTTAGAACTCCATCTTTCATGCACTTGTTTAGAGTTCTTTGATCCCAGCTTTCAATGCTTGCAAATGGTTTGATCTTGGTTGTGATTGTGCATGTCACCTAAAAAATTATTCCTTTTTATCACTTACCTACTCGAGGACGAGCAGAAGTTAAGCGTGGGGATGCTTGATACGTTAGAAACGTATCCATAATTTTTGATGTTCCATGCTTGTTTAGTATCTACTCTGCTTTGATTTGTCTACACTTTGAGGTGTTTTTATATCTTTTCTGGAACTAACCTATTAACAAGTTGCCACAGTGCCAGTTGCCTGTTTTCTTCTATTTTTGGTTCTAGGAAGGCACAAAATCAATATTCTCGGAATTGGACAGGACAAAAGCCAAAGTCAATATTTTTTCATGGGGGAAACGAATCCAGAAGACGAGACGGAGAAGAAAACCAGGGTGGCCAGACCCCCCCATAGGCGCGGGTGGGCCCACCCCGTGCCTGGGTAGGGTGTGGGGGCCCTGGCCGCCTCCCAGCCTCGCCTCTTCGCCTATAAGAATCCCCCGAGGAGAAAACCCTAAAGAATCGACCAGAAATCCAAGAAAACCTCCACAGTGCTGTCGCCACCGAAGGGGAGATTCGGGGGATAGAAAGTCTCTGTTTCGGCACCCTGCCGGGACGATGATGTCACATCCCAAGATTTTCCAAATCTTGTAATGTGAAAAATAAATAAACAAAATAAGTAATTGTTGAAAATTAGGGTGAAAAGAAACATTTGTTTCTAAATGGAAAATTAAAATCCCATCTTGAACAAAATTTGGTTAAAGTTTGAATCTAACTAAATTCAAATCAAGTGGAATACATTCCTCGTAAAGTGCATCTTGAAATTTAAACACTTGGAGAATAAACCAAAACTCTAAAACCCTAATGGAAGAAAATCATTTCCAAGATTACTCTAAGCCTATGGATTAGATCCATATAAAAATTTATCAACAAACAATTAATAAGATAAATAAAAATATTATAAAACCATAGAAATTGGTTTCACTTAATTTGAAGCCATGGATAAAAACTTATGATTTTAATAAGATAAAAGGAAGTAATTTTCAACGCTAATAAAGCTCCTAACTAAAATCAACACCGAATTGTTAGCAAAGTAATCCTAAAAGGATTTAAAAAGATAAATAAATATTAAATAAACTTATACAAATTGGAATCATCAATTTTGGAACTATAAATAAAAAGATGTTGTAATACGGTCAAATAAAAATAAATATTTTCTTTGGATCTATTAAAGTTAATTCTTGAAAAAAAATTGTGATATTCGAATGAGATTAATTTCTCTTCAAGTATTATTCCTTGATTTGCCAATTTCCCTTTTGTTTGCTACTTATTTGGTTCCTCATAAAAAATTCCTTTTGGATGTTGGCCCACATCCATGTACATGCGTCGTGCATGCTCTAGCCTAGCTGGTGCATGAAACGTTGCAACACTGTACCATATACCTATACTACTCCTCTTCTTTTCTTATTTTGCCTAATCGGTACGACCCAGTCTTAGCTATTCTATCTCCTCTTCTCGACAACATAGTCTGGCACAACAGTCACAATTTAAATGATGTGCCGTTTCTTCTCGCATGTACGACTGGAAACCCGCAGCCAGACTAAGAAACGCCAGCCACACCATTACTCGCTAGAAACTGATGTCATTACTCACACGGCCAATTATTTTGCCTCATACATTTCTCCAGCGTCTGCTCCTGTCATTCTCTAGAACCACCAAAGCTTTGAGTTCCTATTCTAGTATATCTTGGAGAGCTCCGCCGGTGGCCGCGGGACTTCGGCAACATCTCCAGCAGCTCCAACGAGGAGGCGACGAGTTGCTAGAAGGAGGATCTACTGCGCCACCGGAAGCACAAGGACATGGAGAGATGATTCGTCGGACTAGAAGGACAAGCCGCTGATCATCGATGACGCACTTCGCCTACGTTTATCTCAGTTCATCATCTCCGTCCGATGATCGTGTCGCACTTGGTGAGTTTCGGCACAAATCCTTACAACCACAACCTATCCACACCTATGCCTACCTCCTAGACATGTTTTCTCGCCATAGTTTTGTAGTTTACGGCGGTGCCGGTGAACCGAATGCCGTCCGATGGCATGAGCAGATTAGACCACCACGTACATGTCGGTTGATTTTGGTCCCACTTTAGATAATGTTCCTAGTAACTCCAAGACCCCACTGGTATTATTATTTGTGAATATCTGGGACGTTTTCAGTGTATTTTCAAAAGCTATGGAACTCAGTTCATCACATACACATGCATATGATCATGTTCGTATACTGTGTTTGCCTAGGGGTGCTGTTGCTGTCTTTTTAGATATTCTTATTTTCCTAGTTTGAAATCTTTGCATTACCGTATATCAGTTGCCATCTAATTTTTATAGTCCTAGTGTATGATATTTTCTATTCAGGTGTTCGACTCAAAGTCCAGAGTAGCTGTAGCTATAGCTTCATACCCCTATAGTCCTGATTCATGTGCTAGTTATTGAGTAGATTTTTCTTTATTTTTCTTTTCTGGAATCGTTTGATTATCGTACGACATGTTTCTCATCTGGCATATTTAGTAAGAGTTGATTGTCATACTAGTTTACATTTTCTTTGGGTCACCGTCAATAGATCAGGTGGTTCATGCCTTTTGCTTTTAAGTGTGTTCGGTATTGCATGTGCTAATAATTTGATTCTAGTTTAGCTTGTCTATACTGTTTTCGCAAGTGTATAGTTTCTGCCGGTATATAGTTTTTTTTTATTCAGTGCTTTGCATATTAAAATCTATGCCATCTATATAGGCTATATTAAAATTATATTATTTTTTCTAATATATTTTATTAGTCGAGAACATACTATTAGTTGAGAATGGTAGCACCCTCCTCTCCCCCTCTTACCCTTCTGAATCGTCGGTGCGCAACCACCAGAGGCGCCACCGCCGCACGTCGCCAGTCAGCGTCGCCCATTTGTGGTCAGTAAGCTGTGAGCCGTTAGATGCAGATCCAGAGGTTGTGATAGAATCATTTAAGCGAATGAGTACGACTTGATCTGTGCTGTGCGATACAACTAAAAACCTACGGTCCATGTAGCTCGATCCACACGAAACGGTATCAACCAGTTAGAATCAGACACGTGGCCAAGATTTCGATTTAAAACCAGAATTTGTTTAATTGAATGTTTAAATTTGCAAAAATCATAACTTTTGATCTGTAAGTACAAAATTTACAAACTTTGTATCAATGGATTCAGAAAAATGTAAAATTTGCAGCTATGGCCCTGGTTTGGTCATTTGCCTTTGAAAAATTAAGCGTTTTTGCAGAAACATTATTAGGACTATTTTGGATATAAAAATTGTTCTAAAAATGATTTTTGAGTGAAACCTTTTGCAAATGGTTTGTTTTGAACCCTCTGACCATCAACACTAACATTTGGATTTAAAAATATGTTTTGTTAACACTAGGAATTATTCCTTTGATAAAAGCATTTCTAGCAAAACAAAAAATGATTTAAAAAGGCTCACTAACTTGATTTCAAATGATTTCCACATTATATAAATAACAAGTAGGTGTTTTGTAATGTTAGAACCTTGTTAGAAACCACTTTTTTCCCCATAAAACAACCTTTTGCATGCTTGCATGCATTTCCTAGTTTTTAACATTCTATGTGATGAAATTGCTTGAATGGTAGATTGAATTTGTGCCTTGATTGAATTGTAGTGAAATTTGAAGAGTGTGACTATTGCAAGATCAAGGAGTGAACTTATATTCTCTACCAAAAAGTCAAGTGATGCTTCATACTTTTGGCCCATTATTTTCACTATGCATTAGTGATATTTCTAAATAGGACTTGCATGGAATTTTTGCTAAGTGTAAACTATGCCATGGGAAATCCTAGGAGATAAAACCTTAGTAGAAATTTCCTAAGTTAAGATTCCTACTACCATCATGCTTAGCTTAGCTAGTAGAAAACAAGGGTGGATTATATTCATGCTATGGAATATTTCTAAGTCAAGGACTTATGTTTTTGTTTAATAAAAACAACTAAGTGAATGAATCACCTGGGTGGAATGGAAGGAATGGTTTGTGTTGAGTGGTTACACAAGGCCCATTTCTATGGTTTACCTTGTGTATCTCACTTGTGGATGGCCACCCAGGAACAAAGAGATTTGAGATGTCAAATGTTGAGAAGCTTTAAGTGCAGCCACTTGGCATTATGGGCTCTGCCTGGATCATATAGGTTGCAATAACTTAGCCAAATGGACAGTTGGTGGTAGGGGATGATAGGTTGGAACGCGTCCATTCTAGTCTAAGGGAAGGCTTCTGACAGATCTTGTCTTGGTGAAACCAAGTCTTGTGGGGAAAGTGCACCACCTCCGCAGAGTGTAAAATCTAAGTACTTAGCCATGTCCCTGGTAAAGGACAATTTGAGCATCAATACATGGAAGCTATCAAGAATCTCCTCATCCCAATTTCTAAGTTAAAATCTTGTGGTTGAACAAGGGTTGAAGGATCACCAATTTCTATTGGGAGATGCCTTGGGTGATTTTGACAAACAAAAACTTGGTGTTTTTCAAATGATAAGGAAAATCTATTTTGAGCAAAGCAAGCCTAAGCTCCACTTAGCCAAATGCATATAGATGATAGACTCCACTATAGTACCATAGTATCACTTGCCAATACAATTCAAATGTATTGACCCTTGTGGCTGTAACTTGTTATGTTGCAGGTTGTTTGATGTTAGTAACATGTGTGGATTAGGATTACAAGTCTACAACCAACATGTTTGCCTGTGGCACTTTGAAGATGAAGGACTCCATGCTATAGTTATTTCTGCTGCATTGTAATGAGATAGCCAAATGAGCTATGTAAGATGTAATGAATTATTTTATTCCTGGTTATAAAGTTGTATTATGACCTTTGTTTTTTGATATTACATCTTAACTGTGGATGCTAGCTATTGATCCAGGGACTAGAAACACAGGGATATCTACCTTATTAAAGGTTGGGAACCTAACAGATGGTATCAGAGCATTGTGTTGCCTGTAGGATTGTAACCCTAGGATTGGACAAAACCCTTTAGAAAAATAGGAGTTGTTTTTATTCCAAAATTTATTTCCAAACAATCTTGTAAACTCTTTCCTCAACCATTTTTGGTTTTGACTCTACATCTCTTCTATTTCAACTTGATGGATAAAAGCCTCCACCATAAGCAAAGACTTCAACATGAGCAAAGGACTTCACCAACTCAAGTGATTTCAACCTTATTCTCAACAAGGACTTCAACTTTGAATATCATTAAGAACTACAAGTGAGCCAAGAGACATTACTCAAGACTTGAAGACTAAGGAAACACAACTTAGAAGGAACCATCATCACCTTTGAAGTTTTGTGACCAATACACAAGAATTCTTCTAAGGAAACCATGATCTCATTCAAGAAGAACCAACTAAGAAGAATGAAATGATCTCAAGTGAACCATATAGTTGGACCACCATGTCTAGTTTAAAATTCAACCCACCAACTTATGTGTTGTAGCAAAAATATTTTGTTGCCTATAAATGTTCTTGAAACTTGTTGTTTCAGTGGAATGATTGTTTGTGATTGCTTGCACATTGCTTGTGTGAATTCTGATGTGTATGATTAGAATTATTCCTTAGAAATATCTTGCCCATTCTAATCCCAATCCAACCCAAACAGATGACTACTCCAAGAAACTCCAACATCAAGGATGGCAACAACAACAACCAAGAGATGCTCATGAGAGAACAACTACTAGTAAACCAAACCCATTTGAATCAGATGACAACTCAGTTTTTAGCCAATAACAAGGAGTTAGACCCAACCATGCAATTTTTTTTGGTAATTCAATCCCAATTGTTGCAAGGGATGACCACTCAAATGATCAACATGGGAGACAACTCTTTCCAAGGAGATTGTGACAACAAGGATGTCAAGGATGATATTCTAGAAGGAACCCAAGCTTGTAATATTTGTGGAGACAAGTATCACACTACCAAGGAGCATGAAGATCAATGCCCAAATTGTGAAGAGAAACATCCAACTAACCAATGCCCCACATCTCAAGCTACTTGTTTCCTACGTGAAGGAAATAATCATGTCCCTATCCAATGCCCCATCTATTCCATAGTTCAACAAAGGAAACAAGGTGGAGTGCATCAACAGTTTGTAAACCCTCATGAAGGAACAACTTCTACCAAGAAGGATGAAGGAAAAGTCAAAACCATGCATCATAAGGCCAAATCCAAAGTGACCACAAAGTGTTGCTACTCTTGTGGAGAAGAAGGTCATATCTCTAGTAACTGCCCCAAGAAGAGAGAAAGATTTCCCACCTTTGTGGTGAAGTATGAAGAGCATGAACTAGAAGATCTCCTAGCTTTGGAGAGACCCAAAAAGAAGAAGAAGGACATAAGCCAGTTGCAATGTTACAATTGCAAAGAAATGGGACACTATGCCAGTGATTGCCCAGAAAAGAAGAGGAACCAAGGAAATAAACAAGAGGTTTTGATACCAAAGAAGAAGAAATATAATAGCCAAGTGATGTGTTTCAAATGCAAAGAGCTAGGACATTATGCAGACAAGTGTCCAGAGAAGTTTCATCAAGATCCCAAGCAAGCCAAGATGTAATCTAGTGGAAACCTTTTTAAGGGTGGTAGTACCCTAGTTGTCTTGAAGTCAACTTGTGACCTCTAGATTTCCCAAATATCGGGACGAGATTTATTTTAAGGGTGGTAGCCTGTCACATCCCAAGATTTTCCAAATCTTGTAATGTGAAAAATAAATAAACAAAATAAGTAATTGTTGAAAATTAGGGTGCAAAGAAACTTTTGTTTCTAAATGGAAACTTAAAATCCTATCTTGAACAAACTTTGGTTATAGTTTGAATCTAACTAAATTCAAATCAAGTGGAATGCATTCCTCATAAAGTGCATCTTGAAATTTAAACACTTGGAGAATAAACCAAAACTCTAAAACCCTAATGGAAGAAAATCATTTCCAAGATTACTCTAAGCCTATGGATTAAATCCATATAAAAATTTATCAACAAACATTTAATAAGATAAATAAAAATATTATAATACCATAAAAATTGGTTTCACTTAATTTGGAGCCATGGATAAAAACTTATGATTTTAATAAGATAAAAGGAAGTAATTTTCAAGGCTAATAAAGCTCCTAACTAAAATCAATACCGAATTGTGAGCAAAGTAATCCTAAAAGGATTTAAAAAGATAAATAAATATTAAATAAACTTATACAAATTGGAATCATCAATTTTGGAACTATAAATAAAAAGATGTTGTAATACGGTCAAATAAAAATAAATATTTTCTTTGGATCTGTTAAAGTTAATTCTTGAAAAAAATTGTGATATTCTAGTGAAGGAGATTAATTTCTCTTCAAGTATTATTCCTTGATTTGCCAATTTTCTTTTTGTTTGCTACTTATTTGGTTCCTCATAAAAAATTCCTTTTGGATATTGGCCCACATCCATGTACATGCGTCGTGCATGCTCTAGGCTAGCTGGTGCATGAAACGTTGCAAGCACTGTACCATATACATACTACTCCTCTTCTTTTCTTATTTTGCCTAATCAGTATGACCCAGTCTAGCTATTCTATCTCCTCTTCTCGACAACATAGTCTGGCACAACAGTCACAATTTAAATGCTATGCCGTTTCTTCTCACATGCACGACAGGAAACCCGCAGCCAGACTAAGAAACGCCAGCCACACCATTACTCGCTAAAAACTGATGTCATTACTCACACAGCCAATTATTTTGCCTCATACATTCTCCAGCGTCTGCTCATGTCATTCTCTAGAGCCACCAAAGCTTTGAGCTCCTATTCTAGTATATCTTGGAGAGCTCCGCCAGTCGCTGCGGGACTTTGGCAACATCTCCGGCAGCTCCGACGAGGAGGCGACGAGTTGCTAGAAGGAGGAGCTGCTGCGCCACCGGAAGCACGAGGACACAGAGAGATGATTCGTCGGACTAGAAGGACAAGCCGCTGATCATCGATGACGCACTTCGCCTACGTTCATCTCAGTTCATCATCTCCGTCCGACGATCGTGTCGCACTCGGTGAGCTTCGGCATAAATCCTTACAACCACAACCTATCCACACATATGCCTACCTCCTAGACATGTTTTTTCGCCATAGTTTTGTAGTGTACGGCGGTGCCGGTGAACCGAATGTCGTCCGATGGCATGAGCAGATTAGACCACCACGTACACGTCGGTTGATTTTGGTCCCACTTTAGATAATGTTCCTAGTAACTCCAAAACCCCACTGGTATTATTATTTGTGAATATCTGCGATGTTTTCAGTGTATTTTGAAAATCTATGGAACTCAGTTCATCATGTACACATGCATATGATCATGTTCGTATACTGTGTTTGCCTAGGGGTGCCGTTGCTGTCTTTTTAGATATTCTTATTTGCCTAGTTTGAAATCTTTGCATTACCGTATATTGTTTGCCATCTAATTTTTATAGTCCTAGTGTATGATGTTTTCTATTCAGGTGTTCGACTCAAAGTCCAGAGTAGTTGTAGCTATAGCTTCATATACCTATAGTCCTGATGCATGTGCTAGTTATTGAGTAGATTTTTCTTTATTTTTCTTTTCTGGAATCGTTTGATTGTCAGTACGACATGTTTCTCATCTGGCATATTTAGTAACAGTTGATTGTCATACTAGTTTACATTTTCATTTGGTCACCATCAATAGATCAGGTGGTTCATGCCTTTTGCTTTTAAGTGTGTTCGGTATTGCATGTGCTAAAAATTTGATTCTAGTTTAGCTTGTCTATACTATTTTTGCAAGTGTACAACTTCTGCCGGCATATAGTTTTTTTATTCAGTGCTTTGGATATAAAATATATGCCATCTATATCGGCTATATTAAAATTATATTATTTTTCTAATATATTTTATTAGTCGAGAACGTACTATTAGTTGAGAATGGTAGCACCCTCCTCTCCCCCTCTTACCCCCTCTGAATCGTCGGTGCGCAACCACTAGAGGCGCCACCACCGCGCGTCGCCAGTCAGCGCCGCGATTTGTGGTCAGTACGCTGTGAGCCGTTAGATGCAGATTCAGAGGCTGTGATAGAATTATTTAAGCGAAGGGGTACAACTTGATCTGTGTTGTGCGATGCAACTAAAAACCTACGGTCCATGTAGCTCGATCCACACGAAACGGTACCAACCAGTTAGAATCAGACACGTGGCCAGGATTTCGATTTAAAACCAGAATTTGTTCAATTGAATGTTTAAATTTGCAAAAATCATAACTTTTGATCTGTAAGTCCAAATTTACAAACTTTATATCAATGGATTCAGAAAAATGTAAACTTTGCAACTATGTCCCTGGTTTGGTCATTTGCTTTTGAAAAATTAAGTGTTTTTGCAGAAACATTATTAGGACTATTTTGGATATAAAAATTGTTCTAAAAATGATTTTTGAGTGAAACCTTTTGCAAATGGTTTGTTTTGAACCCTATGAACATCAACACTAACATTTGGATTTAAAAATATATTTTGTTAACACTAGGAATTATTCCTTTGATAAAAGCATTTCTAGCAAAACAAAAAATGATTTAAAAAGGCCTATTTTCACTAACTTGATTTCAAATGATTTCCACATTATATAAATAACAAGTAGGTATTTTGAAATGTTAGAACCTTGTTAGAAACCACTTTTTTCCATAAAACAACCTTTTGCATGCTTGCATGCATTTCCTAGTTTTTATCATTCTATGTGATGAAATTGCTTGAATGGTAGATTGAATTTTGCCTTGATTGAATTGTAGTGAAATTTGAAGAGTGTGACTATTGCAAGATCAAGGAGTGAACTTATATTCTCTACCAAAACGGCAAGTGATGCTTCATACTTTTGTCCCATTATTTTCACTATGCATTAGTGATATTTAAAGAGTAGGACTTGCATGGAATTTTTGCTAAGTGTAAACTATGCCATGGGAAATCCTAGGAGATAAAACCTTAGTAGAAATTTCCTAAGTTAAGATTCCTACTACCATCATGCTTAGCTTAGCTAGTAGAAAACAAGGATGGATTATATTCATGCTATGGAATATTTCTAAGTCAAGGACTTATGTTTTTGTTTTATAAAACAACCAAGTGAATGAATCACCTGGGTGGAATGGAAGGAATGGTTTGTGTTGAGTGGTTACACAAGACCCATTTCTATGGTTTACCTTGTGTATCTCACTTGTGGATGGCCACCCAGGAACAAAGAGATTTGAGATTTCAAATGTTGAGAAGCTTCAAGTGCATCCACTTGGCATTATGGGCTCTGCCTGGATCATATAGGTTGCAATAACTTAGCCAAATGGACAGTTGGTGGTAGGGGATGATAGGTTGGAACATGTCCATTCTGGTCTAAGGGAAGGCTTCTGAAAGATCTTGTCTTGGTGAAATCAAGTCTTGTGGGGAAAGTGCACCACCTCTGCAGAGTGTAAAATATAAGTACTTAGCCATGTCCCTGGTAAAGGACAATTTGAGCATCAAGACATGGAAGCTATCAAGAATCTCCTCATCCCAATTTCTAAGTTAAAATCTTGTGGTTGAACAAGGGTTGAAGGAGCACCAATTTCTATTGGGAGATGCCTTGGGTGATTTTGACAAACAAAAATTTAGTGTTTTTCAAATGATAAGGAAAATCTATTTTGAGAAAAGCAAGCCTAAGCTCCACTTAGCCAAATGCATATAGATGATAGACTGCACTATACTACCATAGTATCACTTGCCAATACAATTCAAATGTATTGACCATTGTGGCTGTAACTTGTTATGTTGCAGGTTGTTTGATGTTAGTAACATGTGTGGATTAGTATTACAAGTCTACAACCAACATGTTTGCCTGTGGCACTTTGAAGATGAAGGACTCCATGCTATAGTTATTTCTGCTGCATTGTAATGAGATAGCCAAATGAGCTATGTAAGATGTAATGAATTATTTTATTCCTGGTTATAAAGTTGTATTATGACCTTTGTTTCTTGATATTACATCTTAACTGTGGATGCTAGCTATTGATCCAGGGACTAGCATTGTAAACACAGGGATCTCTACCTTATTAAAGGTTGGGAACCTAACAGAGGAAGTGCCCCCGGAGCCATCTCCATTGATCTCCACCACCATATCCATCACTGTTGTTGATTCCCATGATGAGGAGGGAGTAGTTCTCCTTCGAGGATAAGGGCTCGGTAGCTATGTGTTCATATCTCTCTCTATGCATGATCTTGTTGTGGTCATGAGCTTTGTAATCAAGTAGATCTACCTTGCTACTCAAGTTCTTCATTAGATCTCTTCTCTCCCCATGTGTGTGAATCTGATAGCGTGCATGCCATGGTGGCACTTAGGCTTGAGTCTACATAAATACTCTTTGTGCTTTAATAGATCTATGATTTTCCCCACGTGTGTGAAAGTTACAGCGGGCATACCGTGTGTGGCACTTTGGCTAGATTGAATATTTGTTATGAGTTATATTTGGAGTTGGATGTCTCTATGAAATTGTGGTGTTTGTTGGAACCTTCTAGCGCTCAAGGTGACAGTGTGGGGTTATCTAGATTGGGGAAGGTGGACTTTGAGGTGTGCTGTTATAGCCCTACCATGGATTAGAGTGTCCAACCTGAGAGTAGTTAAGAGTAGTATTATGAAGAGAGGATATTTATATGAGAGAGCGTTCACTAGTGAAAGTATGATCCCTAGGCCAAGTGTCTAAGCATTGAAACACCATTTTCTACTAGATTTGTTGCATGTTTGCTTGCTTCCTTCTTGTTGCCTTTAGTCTTTACCTCACTGTCAAGCTCTTTTCTGGAACCGTTACCACTTGTCACTATCTCTTCGCCGATCTAGTGCACCAATATTGGGTGTGTTAGGGACATAAGAGACTTCTTGTATCTTGATTGCAGGGTTGCTTGAGAGGTATACCTTTGACCACTTCCTCCTTGAGTTCGATAAACCTTGGGTGCTCCACTTAAGGGAAACTTGATGCTGTTCTACAAACCTCTGCACTTGGAGGCCCAACAACTGTCTACAAGAATAAAAGTGCGTAGACATCAAGATTGTAGAGAACTAACCCTTATAGATCCAAAGCATTTAACGAGATCGGATTCTTATGGTTGATGTAGTCGATCAATGGTCGATCTCAAGATCGTGTAGATGATCCTTCCGGTGCCACGTTCTGCCAGTGCTTCCGCAGTCAGTCACACGTATGGTAGACGATAAAGACCTTCCTCTCCCTTGTTCCAGCAGGTAGCAGAGGTAGTAGATCCCCTCGGAATCCCAATATCACGACGGTGTGGTGGTGGTGGTAGAGGAGGAGAGATTTTTGCAGGGCTTCGCCTAAGCCAGAGCAATACGATGGACATGAGAGAAGAGAGTGGGCGGCTAGGGTTAGGCTCCAATGTACAATGGGTGTGGGGGGTGCGCCCCCACCCCTCATTATATAGGTGGGGGGCGGCCGGCCAAGGGTTCCCAGCCCAGGTCGTGTCCCCCGTCCCCAACTCGGCCTGCAAGGGAAGAGCTTGAAACCTTCTCCACCAAGTCTTCCTTCTTACCAAAAACTAGAGTTTGACTTTTCAAACTAGGATTTGACTATTCAAACTAGGGTTTGACCCTTTTACTAGTCTTTGCCGAATTGGCCCTTTAGGGTTTGTTGCGGCCGGCCCCTAGGGCATGCCACTGTCCAAGTGACACCCTCCCAGGGTGGTGGAACCACTGGTGGTCCCTCTAGAACATTCTAGAAGTATCCGATCAAAACACCAAAACTTTTCCGAAGAACAAAAAACCACTTTCGTTATATGAATATTATTCTCCGGATATCCTCGTGATGTCCTGGATCCAGTCTGAGACTCCGAACAACATTCGTTCTCCAACTCATATTCCATATCTACTTTAAACAACATCGAATCCTTAAGTGTGTCTCCCTACGGTTTGTGAACTATGCAGACATGATCGAGACACCTCTCCGATCAATAACCAATAGAGGGATTTGGAAATCCATATGGCTCCCACATAATTATATGATTACTTCGTGATCAAATGAACAATTTACATACGATACCGATTCCCTTTGTCGCGCGATACTTTACTTATCCGAGATTTGATCGTCGGTACCTCTATACCTAGTTCAGCCTCGTTACCGATAAGTACTCTTTACTCGTTTCATGATATGACATCCCTTGTGACGTATTCACATGCTTGCAAGCCAATTGGATGACATTTCACTGAGAGGGCCCAGAGTATATCTATCTGTCATATGGATGGACAAATCCCACTCTTGATCCATGTGCTTCAATCCATACTTTCAGAATACCTAATGACACCTTTATAACCACCCAGTTACGAAGTGGCGTTTGATGCCATCAAAGCATCCATCCGGTGATGGTGATTAACATGATCTCATGGTTGAAGGATTAGGTTACTATGTATTTGAAAGCTTATAGCAAACAAACTCTAAATTACTTGATCTTATGCTATGCTAACTATAGGAATATGTCCATCACATCATTCTCCAAATGATATGATCTTGTTATTAATAACATCTAATGTCCATGATCAGGAAACCATGCTCATATATTAATCAACAAGCTAGTTTAACAAGAGGCTTACTAGGGACTCTTTTATGTTTACAAAACACACAAGTATTAATGTTTCAGGTTAATACAATTATAGCATGGGATGTAAAAAATTATCATAAACATGAAGATATGATAATAACCACTTTATTATTGCCTCTTGGGCATATCTCCAACATTTAGCTGCAGTCCAATGAGCAGTGGTGGGAGCATGATGATATTGGCAGACCTTATTAACAGAGAATGACAGATCTGGCCAGGTGAGAGTGAGGTACTGAAGAGCACCAACAATACTGCGATATTGCGAACTATCATCACGACCGAGAGGAGTATCTTAATGCAGAGGCAATGGCTTAGGAATAGACAATGGAGTAGGGGCCGACTTGCAGTCAAGCATACCAACCCGAGTAAGTATATCATGAGCATATTTTTCTTGAGTGAGGAGCAGTCCATTATGTGTGCATTTGACTTCAATACCAAGAAAATAGTGGAGATCTCCCAAATCTTTGATGAAAAAATGAGTATTGAGGTCTTTGAGAAAAACATATATAACATCATTGGAGGAGCTTGCGACACTAATATCATCAACATAAATGAGGACAAAAATGGTAACTCCAGACTTGTCATAAAGAAACAAAGAGGTGTTAGCCTCGGATGGAAGAAAACAAAATTCTTGCAATTTTGCACTCAAGCGATAATACCATGCTCAAGGAGCCTATTTTAACCCATAAAGATATTTATCAATACTGCATAAATGACAAGGAGCATCGGGATGTTCAAAACTAGGTGGTTGTTTCATATATACCTCCTCTTCCAGAACATCATGAAGAAACGCGTTCTTGACATCTAGTTGTCGAAGACTCCAACCACGGGAGACAGATATAGAGAGAACAATTCTGATAGTGACT
This sequence comes from Avena atlantica, assembly GCA_910589765.1. Classification (NCBI taxonomy): domain Eukaryota; kingdom Viridiplantae; phylum Streptophyta; class Magnoliopsida; order Poales; family Poaceae; genus Avena; species Avena atlantica. Next base: position 191,142,997 of record OU342738.1, read on the forward strand.
ATCTTGACAACAGGACTAAAGGTGTATTCATAATCAATTCCATATCGTTGTTTGAAACCTTTTGCAACCAACTGTTCTTTGTAACGATCAATAGTACCATCATCACATTGTTTGATACATAAACCCACTTGCAATCAATAATATTTTTATGGGAGCTAGGAGGGACAAGGGTCTAGGTTTTTTTAACATGAGAGTATCATACTCATCTTGCATAGGAGCACGCCAATGAGTGTCACTGAGAGCATCAGGAAAATTTCGAGGTTCACCTATAGAGGAGAGCATACCATATCGCACAATACCATCAGTATACTTTTTTGGGCGATTGATACCTTTTTGCAACCGAGTGCAAGGTCCTGGTGGCGTCGAAGGTGGTGCAGCCTCAGATGCACTAGAAGCAGCCGTAGAAGATCTAGTCGAACTCAGAGAGGGCGACACACCAGGGGACACAGCGGGAGCCGCCACAGGATATCTAGGCGGGGCAGACCCATCGTTGTCGGACGACATGTAGCTGTCGGGGGAGACATTTGGGCTCCCAGCGCCACGCGTCAATGGCGGAGTGGAAGCAGGCAACAAGAACACGGTCGTTTGCACGGGAGGCGCAGTCGTGCGCGCGAGAGTGTGTTGGCCTGGCATAGAGCACGAGGCCGCTGGACCACGCGGTGTCCTAGGCGGACCAACACCAGGATCGGTGCCCTCAGGATCAGAGCGGGCAGGGGAATGTTCCCCTGAATCTTCTTTGGTTTCTGTGCCAGTTTCTTCATCTTGTGAGCTGATTTCAGCATATGGTTGTGAGGGCTGTGGAGCATCATATTGTTGGAGATATGCCCAAGAGGCAATAATAAAAGATGTTATTATTATATCTTTGTGTTTATGATGAATGTTTGCATCCCATGCTATAACTTTATTAACTGGAAACATTAATACTTGTGTGTTTTGTAAACATAAAAGAGTCCTAGTAAAGCCTCTTATTAGACTAGCTTGTCTATTAATAGAGGATCATGGTTTCCTGAGCATGAACATTGGATGTCATTAATAACAAGGTCATGTCATTAGGATAATGATGTGATGGACACTCCCCTATAATTAGCATAGCATAAGATCAAGTCATTTAAATTTCATTTGCTATAAGCTTTCAAATGCATAATAACATAATCCTTCGACCACAAGATCATGTTAATCACCATCACCATATGGATGCTTTGATGACATCAAACACCACTTCACAACTAGGTGGTTATAAAGGTGGCATTGTGTATTCTGAAAGTATGTGTTGAAGCACATGGATCAAGAGTGGGATTTGTCCATCCATATGATGTACTCTGGATCCTCCCGGTGGAATGTCATCCAATTGGTTTGCAATCATGTGACTAAGTAACAAGGGATGTCATATCACGGAATGAGTAAAGAATACTTATCACAGAATGAGTAAAGAGACACCGACGATCAAACCTCGGTTAAGTAAAGTATCGCAAGACAAAGGGAATTGGTATCGATGTAAAATGGTTCATTTGATCACAAAGTCATCGTAGAAATATGTGGGCGCCATAATGTATTTCCAGATCCCACTAATGGTTATTGATCAGAGAGGTGTCTCAATCATGTCTGCATAGTTCACGAACCGCAGGGAGACACACTTAAGGATTCGATGCTGTTTAGTAGATATGGAATATGAGTTGGAGACCAACTATTGTTTGGAGTCTCGGATTGGATCCACGACATCGCGAGGAGATCCGGAATGGTCCGGAGAATACGATTCATATAAGGAAAGTCAATTTCTAGGGTTCGCAAATGTTTTCGGTGTTTTGACCGGAAGGTTCTATAAGGTCCAGTGATGATGGCTAGCACGGTTGACGTGGAGCCTGTTGGGAACCCCAAGAGCAAGGTGTGAAGCAGAACAACAACAAGTTTTCCCTCAGTAAGAAAGGTTATCGAACCAGTAGGAGGAAGGAAACTTCGCACAGGTGTTGCTAGCAACGCGGAGACCTGCACAACATAAACTCAAGACTTTGCCCCAACGAATCAGTGAGGTTGTCAAGATCACCGGTTTTCTGTAACAAAGGATTAAACATATGGTGTGGAAGGTAATGGTTTGTAGCAAGTAAACAAGTAACAGTGGAAGATGTATCAATGGTAAAGATTGGACTGGGGTCCATAGTTCACTAGAGGTGCTCTCCTTAGATAAACAACATGGCATGAAGGGTAAACAAATTACAACAGGGCAATTGACAGGAACTGAGCAAGGCATAAAAATGCAATTACTAGTCAGAAAGTGACATGGTTATACCCTACGGGTACCCGATGTTAGCATACCTGGTCCAGCCTGACGGAAGGCCCACTCGACGACCTACCAGGGTCCATGACGCCTATGACGGTTCGGCTGCTATGAAGCCCGTATGGACACGGACTCCCAAGCGCACAAGACAAGGAAAGATCAAGATTAGAGTTTGATTATAACTTGTAACCTACTCGTATTGGCACCCGAGACCTAGCCTCCCCATATATAAAGGCTAGGAGGGTCCAACGAGGAGGGCACCCCCCGATAGACTAGAACACAACAGATCTACAGATCTAGCTCTTGTTGGAGATATGCCCTAGAGGCAATAATAAATGTAGTTATTATTATATCTTTGTGTTTATGATAAATGTTTACATTCATGCTATAATAGTATTAACAAGGAAACATTAATACTTGTGTGATTTGTAAACTAAAATAAGAGCCCCTAGTAAAGCCTCTTTATAATACTAGCTTGTTGGTTAATAGATGATTGTGGTTTCCCTATCATGAACATTGATATGTTATTAACAACAAGATCATATTGTTAGGAGAATGATATGGTGGACATACTCCTATAGATAAGCGTAGCATAAATATCAAGTCATTTTAATAGTTCAATTGCTATATGCTTTCTGATACATAGTAATCGAATTCCTTCGACCATGAGATCATGCATATCACCTTTGCCGGATGGATGCTTTGATGACATCAAACACCACACCGTAACTGGGTGGCTATAAAGGTCGCATTGATTGTTCGGAAAGTATTGGTTGAAACACATGGATCAAGAGTGGGATTTGTCCATCCACATGACGGATAGATATACTCTGGGCCCTCTCGGTGAAATGTCATCCAATTAGCTTGCAAGCATGGACTGGTTCACAAGGGATCACATATCACGGGAACGAGAAAAGAGTACTTATCGGTAACGAGGTTGAACTAGGTATGCAGAGATACCGACGATCATAACCTCGGATAAATAAATTATCGTGAGACAAAGGGAAATTGATATCGTATGTAAGTGGTTCATTCGATCGCAAAGTAATCGTAGAAATATGTGGGAGCCATATGAATTTCCAGATTCCTCTATTTGGTTATTGATCGGAGAAGTGTCTCGATCATGTCCGCATAATTCACGAACCGTAGGGAGACACACTTAAGGATTCGACGTTGTTTGAGTAGTTATGGAATGATGAGAAAGAGACCGAATGTTGTTCGGAGTCTCGAATGGGATTCGGGATATCACGAGGAGATCCGGAATGGTCCGAAGAATAAGATTCATATAAGGAAAGTACCGTTTCGGAGTTGGAGAATGGTTCCGGTGTTTTCATCGGGAATGTTCTAGAAGGTTCCGGAATGTCCGGCACTCCGGAGGGGAAGGGTACATGAATGTGTTATATCAAGTTGGTGTGATTGCATCATGTACTTGGTGTCATCGCTGAACAAAATAGAGGGTTTATTCAAATCCTAGTTTGAAAAAGTCAAACGGCTAGTTTGAAAGTCAAACGGCTATTTTTGGGAAGTGGAAAAGGAGGAGGAAACCGAGTTGGGGAGGAGTCCCTCCTCCCCACCGCCGGCGCACCACCAAGCCGAGTTGGGGAGGGACTCCCCTCCCTCCCCTTGGCCGGTCGTCCCCTCCACCTATATAAGGAGGGGCAGGGCTCCCTCCTTAAGACACACAAGATCCTCTCCTCCAAACCCTAGTACCAAGCCGCCGCCTCCATAGCCGCCGCCGGCCCTAGGGCAAACCGCCGCCGCCGCCTAGCTAAACCCTAGACGCCGGCTTGCCCCTCCTCGGCGTGTCTAAACTCTAGATCGTCGAGGGACTCTCTCATACACCACCATACTCGCTCCGGCTTAAGGCGAAGCCCTGCGAGATCTCCCCTCTACTTTCGGTACCACGCCGTTATGCTGCCGGAATCGCGAGGAGAGTGCTACAACCTCCGCTGCATGCTGGAACAAGGGAGAGGAAGGTCTTCGTCGAGTACCGAACGTCTGACCGACTGCGGAGCGCTGCCGGAACGCAGCGCCGGAAGGATCGTCTACGCGATCTTGAGATCGGGAAGAGTACGACTACATCACCCACGAGAATCCGCTCTCGTTAAACACTTTGGAATCTTCGAGGGTGAGTTATTCTATCGACTCGTTGCTACAATCTAGTAGATAGATCTTGGCTTGTTTGTTTGTATGCGGTAGAAATTTTTTGTTTTCCATGCTACGAAACCCTACAGTGGTATCAGAGCCGTGTCTATATGTAGATCTGTTGCACGAGTAGAACACAATGGTCATTGTGGGCGTTGATGCTTTTATTGTCGATTGCTTCTTGTGTACTTTGCATCTTGCGGGATGTTGGGATGAAGAGGCCCGGGCTAACCTTACATGACATCGTTCATGAGACTTGCTCCACGCTTGACATGCAACTTGTATTGCATAAGTGGCTTTGCGGGTGCCTGTTTCTCCTAGCATAGTAAAGATCCAATTTACAACGGGTGATTAACAATACTAGTATCAATGTTGTGGTTCATGTTCGTAAGTTAGAACGACACTTATTGAAAGCCCCAAACCACGTAAAACATGCAAAGAAAGTAGAGGCGTCTAACTTTGTTTTGCAGGGGTGTGTTGTGATGTGATATGGCCATGATTGTGATTATATTTGATGTATGCAATGTTCCTTATTGTAAGTTGGCAACCGGCAGGAGCCATATGGTTGTCTTTAATTTATGTTAAGACCCGCGTGTCTATTCAAAGTAGTTGTAATAGTTGAAGACGGTGGACGACAACCATGGAGAAGCGTCATTGACCTTGATGCAATGCCGGTGATGATGGAGATCATGTCCGTGCTAGAAGATGGAGATCGGAAGCACAAAGAAGAAAGGCCATATCATATCACATATTATGAATTGCATGTGATGTTAATCCTTTATGCATCTTGTATTGCTTAGTAGACGACGGTAGCATTATAAGATGATCCCTCATGCACATGAATTTCAAGTCATAAAGTGTTCACCCTTAGTTAGCACCGTTGCTAAAGCTTGTTGTTTCGAAGCACCACGTGATGATCGGGTGTATTAGATTCCGCAAGTGTATACAACATGAGCAAGCCAGATTTGCTTATGCGGAAACTAAGGTTTGATCTTGACGAGCCTAGCATGTACAGACATGGTCTCGGAACACGGATCACCGAAAGGTAAAGCATGAATCATATAGTAGATATGATGAACATGTCGATTGTTCGCCATTGAAACTATATCAACTCTCGTGATGATCGGTGTTGATGTGGTGGATTTGGTTCGTGTGATCACTAAAACAATGTGAGGGATATTGTTTTGAGTGGGAGTTCACCTAGATTAATTTTATTATTAATTTGAACTCAATTTGTCATAAACTTAGTCTAAACTATTGCAAATATGTTGTATATCAATGGCAACCTCTACCATCAATGGAAGCAACTTCGCCGATTGGTTCCGCAATTTGAGGATTGTCCTCACAGCTGGTAATTTAACCTATGTGCTGGATGCACCGCTAGGTTACCCACCTGCAGCTGATGCTTCCGATGAAGTAAAGAATGTTTACCTCACTCGGAAGACTCAGTACTCCACAGTTCAGTGTGCTATCTTGTATGGTTTAGAATCGGAGATTCAGAAAAGGTTTGAGAATTCAGACCCATATGATATTGTCGAGGATCTCAAATTGATCTTTGAGACTCATGCGGCAATTGAAAGCTATGAGGCTTCTGAAAATTTCTTTAACTGCAAGATGGAAGAGGGCAGCTCCGACAGTGAGCATGTGCTTAAGATGTCTGAGCACGCAAACAAACTTCAAAGCTTGGGTATAATGATTCCTATTGCTTTGGGGATTTACCGTGTCCTCCAATCACTACCACCAAGTTACAAGAACTTTGTGATGAACTACAACATGCAGAACATGAACAAGACGTTGCCAGAACTCTTTGCCATGTTGAAATCTGCAGAAGTGGAGATCAAGAAAGAGCACCAAGTGTTGTTGGTCAATAAGACCACCAAATTCAAGAAAGGCAAGTCTAAGCAGAAGGGACACTTCAAGAAGGGTGGTAAGAAAGTTGCCACGCCAACGAAGAAGACCAAGGCTGGACCTAAACCTGATACTGAGTGCTTTTACTGCAAGGGAGAAGGTCACTGGAAGCGGAATTGCCCAAAGTACTTGGCGGATTTGAAGAACGGCAACATCAAGAAGAAAGGTATATCTGATATACATGTTATTGATGTGTATCTCACTAGTACTCGTAGTAGTGCCTGGGTATTTGATACTGGTTCGGTTGCTCATATTGGTAACTCGAAACAGGTGCTGCAGAATAAACGGAAGCTAGCGAAGAACGAGGTGACGATGCGCGTTGGAAACGGATCAAAGGTTGATGTGATCGCGGTCGGCACGCTACCCCTTCATCTACCATCGGGATTAGTTTTATACTTAAATAATTGTTATTTGGTGCCTGCGTTGGGCATGAACATTATATCGGATCTTGTTTATTGCGAGACGGTTACTTGTTTAAGTCCGAGAATAATGGTTGTTCGATTTATATGAGTAATATGTTTTATGCACATGCACCTTTGATAGATGGTCTATTCTTGTTGAATCTCGATAGTGGAAATACACATATTAATAACATTGAGGCTAAACGTTTGAAATCGAGCGATAACTTGACCTATATGTGGCACTGTCGTCTTGGTCACATTGGAGTGAAGCATATGAAGAAACTCCATTCCGATGGACTTCTTGAATCACTTGATTTCGAATCACTTGAAAGATGCGAAGCATGTCTGATGGGTAAAATGACTAAGACTCCATTTTCTGGTATGATGGAGCGAGCTACGGACTTATTGGAAATCATACATACCGATGTGTGTGGTCCAATGAGTGTAGCATCGCGCGGTGGTTATCGTTATGTTCTTACCTTCACGGATGACTTGAGTAGATATGGGTATATCTATTTCATGAAACATAAGTCCGAAACTTTCGAGAAGTTTAAGGAATTTCAAAGTGAGGTAGAGAATCAACATAACAAGAAGATTAAATTTCTACGTTCTGATCGTGGAGGTGAATATCTAAGTTACGAGTTTAGCGAGCATTTGAAGAAATGCGGAATACTTTCACAATTGACACCGCCAGGAACACCACAGCGTAATGGTGTGTCCGAACGTCGTAATCGAACTCTCTTAGATATGGTTCGTTCTATGATGTCACTTACAGATTTACCGCTATCATTTTGGGGTTATGCATTAGAAACAGCCGCATTCACTTTAAATAGGGCACCATCTAAATCCGTTGAAACGACACCGTATGAATTATGGTTTGGGAAGAAACCTAGATTGTCGTTCCTTAAAGTTGGGGGTTGCGAAGCCTATGTAAAGAAGTTACAGCCGGACAAGATTGAACCCAAAGCGGAAAAATGCGTCTTCATAGGATACCCGAAGGAAACTATTGGGTATACCTTCTATCATAGATCCGAAGGCAAAATCTTTGTTGCCAAGAATGGATCCTTTCTAGAGAAGGAATTTCTCTCGAAAGAAGTGACTGGAAGGAAAGTAGAACTCGACGAGGTTGTCGAACCTTCTCTCGAAATTGCGAGTAGCACAACACCGAAAGAAGTTCCTATGGTGCCTGCACCAGTTAGAGAGGAAGCTAATGATGATGATCATGAAACTTCGGTTGAAGTTGCTACAGAGCCTCGCAGGTCAACGAGAACTCGTACCACTCCAGATTGGTATATTCCCGTTATGAGTGTCATGTTGGTGGACAAGACCGATGACCCTGAGACATATGAGGAAGCAATGATGAGCCCAGATTCCAATAAATGGCAAAAAGCCATGAAATCCGAGATTGGATCCATGTACGAAAACCAAGTATGGACTTTGGTGGACTTACCGGATGGCCGGAAGGCTGTCGAGAACAAATGGATTTTCAAGAAGAAAACAGATGCTGATGGTAATGTTACTGTCTATAAAGCTCGACTTGTCGCAAAGGGGTTTCGACAAATTCAAGGAGTTGACTACGATGAGACTTTCTCACCAGTAGCAAAGCTAAAGTCTGTGAGGATTATGTTTGCAATCGCTGCATATTATGATTATGAGATATGGCAGATGGATGTCAAAACAACATTCCTCAATGGAGACATTGATGAAGAGTTGTATATGATGCAACCCAAAGGTTTTGTCGATCCTAAAGATGCTAACAAGGTATGAAAACTTCAACGGTCCATCTATGGATTGAAGCAAGCATCCCGAAGTTGGAATCAACATTTTGATAAGGTGATCAAAAGTTTTGGTTTTATACAAACTTATGGAGAAGATTGTATTTACAAGAAAGTGAGTGGGAGCTCTGTAGCATTCTTAATACTATATGTAGATGACATATTGTTGATTGGGAATGATGTAGACCTGCTTAATAGTGTCAAGGAATATTTGAATAATAGTTTTTCAATGAAGGATCTTGGCGAAGCAGCTTACATATTAGGCATAAAGATTTATAGAGATAGATCGAGACGCCAAATATCATTGTCACAAAGTACATATTTGGACAAAGTACTAAAGAGGTTTGGAATGGAAGATAGCAAGAAAGGGTTCTTGCCCATGTTGCCCAATACGACCTTGAGTAAAACTCAAAGTCCAACATCGGCAGAAGATAGAGAAAGGATGAGTAAGACTCCCTATGCCTCAACCATAGGATCTCTAATGTATGCCATGCTATGTACTAGACCCGACATTGCATATGCTGTTAGTTTAACTAGCAGATATCAAAGTGATCCAGGAGTGGATCATTGGACAGCGGTCAAAAACATCCTTAAGTACTTGAGAAGAACTAAGGATATGGTTCTTTCTTATGGAGGTGATGAACAGCTCGTTGTTAATGGTTACACCAATGCTAGTTGGAACACCGATCCGGATGATTCTAAATCACAATCTGGATACGTATTTATTTTGAATGGTGCAGAAGTAAGCTGGAGGAGTGCAAAGCAAAGCGTTGTGGCGAGATCTTCAACTGAATCGGAATACATGGCTGCTTCGGAGGCTTCACAAGAAGCGATATGGATGAAAGAGTTCATTACAGAGTTGGGTGTGGTTCCTAGTGCGCTGGACCCAATGTCTATCTACTGTGATAACATGGGTGCCATAGCCAATGTGCAAGAACCAAGGTCACACAAGAAGCTGAAGCATATCAAGCTACGTTTTCACGCTATTCGAGAACATGTCCAAGATGGGGACATAAAGATTTGCAAAGTACACACAGATCTGAATGTAGCGGATCCGTTGACTAAACCTCTCCCGAGGGCAAAACATGACCAGCACCAAACTGCCATGGGTGTTCGGTATATTACCATGTAATCTAGATTAGATGACTCTAGTGCAAGTGGGAGACTGTTGGAGATATGCCCTAGAGGCAATAATAAATGTAGTTATTATTATATCTTTGTGTTTATGATAAATGTTTACATTCATGCTATAATAGTATTAACAAGGAAACATTAATACTTGTGTGATTTGTAAACTAAAATAAGAGCCCCTAGTAAAGCCTCTTTATAATACTAGCTTGTTGGTAAATAGATGATTGTGGTTTCCCTATCATGAACATTGAGATGTTATTAACAACAAGATCATATCGTTAGGAGAATGATATGGTGGACATACTCCTATAGATAAGCGTAGCATAAAGATCAAGTCATTTTAATAGTTCAATTGCTATATGCTTTCTGATACATAGTAATCGAATTCCTTCGACCATGAGATCATGCATATCACCTTTGCCGGATGGATGCTTTGATGACATCAAACACCACACCGTAACTGGGTGGCTATAAAGGTGGCATTGAGTGTTCGGAAAGTATTGGTTGAAACACATGGATCAAGAGTGGGATTTGTCCATCCACATGACGGATAGATATACTCTGGGCCCTCTCGGTGAAATGTCATCCAATTAGCTTGCAAGCATGGACTGGTTCACAAGGGATCACATATCACGGGAACGAGAAAAGAGTACTTATCGGTAACAAGGTTGAACTAGGTATGCAGAGATACCGACGATCATAACCTCGGATAAGTAAATTATCGTGAGAAAAAGGGAAATTGATATCGTATGTAAGTGGTTCATTCGATCGCAAAGCAATCGTAGAAATATGTGGGAGCCATATGAATTTCCAGATTCCTCTATTGGGTTATTGATCGAAGAAGTGTCTCGATCATGTCCGCATAATTCACGAACCGTAGGGAGACACACTTAAGGATTCGACTTTGTTTGAGTAGTTATGGAATGATGAGAAAGAGACCGAATGTTGTTCGGAGTCTCGAATGGGATTCGGGATATCACGAGGAGATCTGGAATGGTCCGGAGAATAAGATTCATATAAGGAAAGTCCCGTTTCAGAGTTGGAGAATGGTTTCGGTGTTTTCATCGGGAATGTTCTAGAAGGTTCCGGAATGTCCGGCACTCTGGAGGGGAAGGGTACATGAATGTGTTATATCAAGTTGGTATCATTGCATCATGTACTTGGTGTCATCGCTGAACAAAATAGAGGGTTTATTCAAATCCTAGTTTGAAAAAGTCAAACGGCTAGTTTGAAAGTCAAACGGCTATTTTTGGGAAGTGGAAAAGGAGGAGGAAACCGAGTTGGGGAGGAGTCCCTCCTCCTCACCGTCGGCGCACCACCAAGCCGAGTTGGGTAGGGACTCCCCTCCCTCCCCTTGGTCGGCCGGCCCCTCCACCGATATAAGGAGGGGCAGGGCTCCCTCCTTAAGACACACAAGATCCTCTCCTCCAAACCCTAGTACCAAGCCGCCGCCGCCTCCATAGCCGCCGCCGGCCCTAGGGCAAACCACCGCTGCCTAGCTAAACCCTAGCCGCCGGCTTGCCCCTCCTCGGCGTGTCTAAACTCTAGATCGTCGAGGGACTCTCTCATACACCACCATACTCGCTCCGGCTTAAGGCGAAGCCCTGCGAGATCTCCCCTCTACTTCCGGTACCACGCCGTTGTGCTGCCGGAATCGCGAGGAGAGTGCTACAACCTCCGCTGCATGCTGGAACAAGGGAGAGGAAGGTCTTCGTCGAGTACCGAATGTGTGACCGACTGCGGGAGCGCTGCCGGAACGCAGCGCCGGAAGGATCGTCTACACGATCTTGAGATCGGGAAGAGTACGACTACATCACCCACGAGAATCCGCTCTCGTTAAACACTTTGGAATCTTCGAGGGTGAGTTATTCTATCGACTCGTTGCTACAATCTAGTAGATAGATCTTGGCTTGTTTGTTTGTATGCGGTAGAAAAATTTTGTTTTCCATGCTACGAAACCCTACAGCTCTCTCTCATACTTTCGCATACACACCTCCACGCCAGATTGCATCTGCGCACCCCTGTAACCTTCGGTTCCGCCGTAATCAAGAGAAGACAAGCAGGAGTAGGGTTTTCCCTCCGGGGGCCTGAACCTGGGTAAACCTCGTGTCCCGTATTGCTTATTTGCTAACCGTTCCGCGATCTCCAGCATCCCCATCTTCTCCAAAACCCAAGTCCATAACAATGGGCATTGACGAGATCAAACCTCGTCAATTGGCGCCGTCTGTGGGAACTAGGGACGATGATTGTGCGGTCGCGACGGTTCCATCCACTACAATCTATGATTCGTCGTCTACTAGAAACGGATCTGATTTGGGTCCCTTGTCATCAAAACCGGCCAGATCGGATCATATCCGGTTGATGCGTTCGCGTCCGCGTTTGCGCACTCAGCTTCGCCGTCAACAAATCTGCATCGGCGCGTCTCATCGTGCGCGTGGCCGGCCCATCATCACGCGTCAAAGGAGGTAGAAAGCCATCTTCCATGTCGCCCTGGGCAAAGATAGTATCCATCAGAGGACTATGATCACGTCAACTGCAGTCGCACCTGGTGTTTCCTCGGATGATTTTGTGAATCAGCGACTTGCGGCATCAAGTCGTACTAGTATTGATGTACGTCATGTGCATCTTGGGCAAAGCCAGCTAATTGATTGCTAGAGCAGATCGAATTGATCCAAAAAGAAGATTCAATCAACACGTGCTAAGTCTCCTACAAAAAGTCCAGAATTCGGCAGTAGATGAATCATGCTCGCATGCGAGGATGTGATTGGATGCCTTGCCAGTTTGTCCGCTCCGCCGAGTCATCAATCATCTAGTTCGCTTGAAAGAGAAAAGAAACAGTGCGGAGCGGTCACCGGTGCAGAAGGAAAGAGGAATCAGGAGGTGACACTTTCACGAGACCTTGTCTCATACGTGAAAAGCATAAAAAACAGAAAGTATTCTGATCGGATCATCCTAAAAAAGAGAGCATGGCAAGGGACCTCACGTCCTCGTACTAGGAAACTCATTAAGACCAGAAATTACACGCAATCCCAGATGTTTGAATCAGATTAGTACCTCATGCGGCGCGCCTCCTGCTCATAAAAAAACAAGTGCTGGTGCTAGCTCCTTCACGTGAAGAATGAAAAATCAATCAAGTCGTGGCGGAAGCTATTACTCCGACCCATGACTCCATCGATCTAGAGCATACGATAACTACTTCTGACCGTGTTGACTCTGTCATCAACCCTTGGGGGCTCTGCCGACTCAGCCACCGACCCGCGGTGGTCTTCGACTCCGACGACCTTCTATCGTCTTCGACCCTGACGACTTGCTGCACTTTTTGACTATGTCTACCTTCTGTGATCTTCGATTACGGCAAACTGCTATCTCCATCGGCCTTGGCGACCCGCTGTCGCGTTGACTTCGGTCCACCGCATCACCTGTCGGACGCCGCCTTGAGCACATCAACTCCACGCTCGGGGGATCCCTCCGCTCTGGCGACCAACCACGGCCTTCGGCTCCAGCAACCCACTGTGATCTTCGGCTCCAGCGACTCGGAGGCTCCCTCGGCATCGGCGACCCGATGCGGCTTTCGGCTCTGATGACCCGATACATCCTTCGGATGTGGCGACCCGGTGCGGTTTTCGACCGCGACAATCTTCGGATGCGGAGCTCTCTACTACCATCAACTTTGGAAACCCGTTGCTGTTATGACCGTGGTCCGCCGCGTCGACTACGTCCGCCGCGTGATCCACTACCGCGCCAACTTCTCCACAACTACCAATAAAGATAAGTTTCCCTCTATTTAGAGCTGATTTCTTTTTTAACTCGCACTCGAAACACTCGGGGGATGCGCCCTCTTCGAGTAACCTAATGTGCCATCGGGTCCATGCACTCGAGCACCTCATACGCGACAGCCCGAGTAGCTGATTCTGCCTGATCGTCGAATCCTTGAACTCTGATTGCCGCGACAAGGTACTGAGACTAAGGGTAATCAGGCTAACGAAAAGGCCTAGCATACAGTGCAAAAGTGTCTGACTCGATCGGCACCAAAATCTTACTATACAAGCCGACAGACAAATATTCTTTACAAGATACAAGTACTTCACAATTCTGTATATTTTCTGCAGCTTACACGGATGTCAAATGCGCTGAGCTATTCTATCGGGTCCTCCAACGGAGTCGACCAGCGCCAGTCACGTCAACAGACGCCAAGACCCGAGTCGGAGCATTCCTCGGATGACCACATCAATCATCGACAAAAGCGACGCTGGCCGCGCACCCGACAAAACAAACGACATCGACTTCATTCGCAACATCGAGTCCTTCCGGCTAAAATGCCGCATCACTCCGCTACGTTGACTCCTGGCTCCTTATGCGTGAGACGCTGACTCGATGCACTTCCGGGTCAGTGGTTTCTCCTCGCATGAGTCTCCACTCGAGTCTGCGACTCGACTAGACACTCGAGGGCTACTCCAATCAGGAGCGCTGGCCGCGCACCTGAAACATGAATAGCGTACTACACCAATGAACTATTCTTCGAGTCCTACGTCGAGTCTACGACTCCACTACGGACTCGGGGGCTACTCCCATAGGGAGGATCGATTCAAGCATCCGAAAAAATTGTGTCCTACGGACCTGAAGCAAACAAAGGCTAAATTAAAGTCTCTGCTCGAGTCTACGACTCGAACAGACACTCGGGGGCTACTCCCATAGGGAGGGCTGGTCGCGCACCCTATGAATTCTTCGACTGCGATCCTTCGGATCAGTATGCAAAAAACTTTCCGGCAACTCTGCCCTAATTAACGCTAAGTGAGCAATGTCCTGCTTGGACACCCGAAACACCTCCACGGTGATAAACATTCGGATGCTGTGTCTATGACACAAAGATAAGACCTACAAATATCATCTGATGGCCTGGCAAAGCACATGACTGCGATTTGCTAGTAAAAGTCCGTGCCAACAGGCGTGATGAAAAAATCCCGACGGACGCGTTGGGTACATCAATTAAATTCACTCGAATTCCACTCCTGTAAGTCCTCCACGGCTTGAGTCGAATTACACCAGCATATGTTCCAGGTTCGAGTTGAGGGACTCGAGCCTGAATAAGATCGTGTTGTTTCGTCCTAAGACAGTTAACTGACCCTGATCCGTCGGGTGAGTCAGGCACACGCATCAACAATCCCTATACATGAACTATTGAAATACATAGTCGCACCGAAGGATTGAAGAGTCCTCAGCCGAATCTACGATTCGACTGAACACTCAGGGGCTACTGACATGGTTATACCCTATGGGTACCTGATGTTAGCATACCTGGTCCAGCCTGACGGAAGGCCCACTCGACTACCTACCAGGGTCCATGACGCCTATGACGGTTCGGCTGCTATGAAGCCCATATGGACACGGACTCCCAAGCGCACAAGACAAGGAAAGCTCAAGATTAGAGTTTGAATACAACTTGTAACCTACTCGTATTGGCACCCGAGACCTAGCCTCCCCATATATAAAGGCTAGGAGGGTCCAACGAGGAGGGCACCCCCCGATAGACTAGACCACAACAGATCTACAGATCTAGCTCTCTCTCATACTTTCGCATACACACCTCCACGCCAGATTGCATCTGCGCACCCCTGTAACCTTCGGTTCCGCCGTAATCAAGAGCAGACAATCAGGAGTAGGGTTTTCCCTCCGGGGGCCTGAACCTGGGTAAACCTCGTGTCCCGTATTGCTTGTTTGCTAACCGTTCCGCGATCTCCAGCATCCCCATCTTCTCCAAAACCCAATTCCATAACAATGGGAATTGACAAGATCAAACCTCGTCAGAAAGATCCTATGAGATTCGATTGGGCAATACAACAAGATACATAGACCGCCATCCAACTGCATCTATGACTAGAAGTCCACCTTCAGGTTATCATCTGAACCCCCTCCAGTATTAAGTAGCAAGGAACAGACAACTTTTTTAAGCAAAGTATGTAAGGTAAACATTCCACATGTTCCATGAACAAGAGACCGTTGTTTTCTCCCTAGTAGCAACAGCTCATCTACAATCGAAGAGATTTCTGTCACTTCCCTTGGAAACTAGAGGCATGTACCCACTATCGAGCATAAATACCCCCTCTTGGAGTCACTAGTGTAACACCCCAGTATTAGATAATTACTATTTAGGGTTTGACTGTGCACTCATGAGCATCATCCATTAAATTTTGCATTAAATAAAATAATGCCAAACCCTAAATCTTACTTTCTTCCTCTATTTGAAAAGCATTCAAATGGTTTTTGAATTTGAAAAGTTACCAAATTTTTGTGGAGCCCAAATTGTTTACAAGGGCCCCTGATTATTTTATATATTTTACATAAACTGTGGTAATTTTGAATGGTGCCAAATAGATTTTGAAATGAAAATCCAAAGAGAAATTACAAAAACAGAAAAAGAAAAAGGATTTGCAAAATAAAAACAGAGTCCTACCTAACTGGGCCGAGCCTATCTCCCTTCCCTCTTCTCCCCGCTGCTCAGCGCAACTGCCTGTAGTCCCGCTTGACCCAGCAGCAGCCCAGCTAGGGCCCATACCTCTTCGACCTCCCCTGCTCATCGTCTTCCTCAGGCAGACACGCTGCTCGGTGTCATCGCCGGCGCCGTCGATGGCCTCCGCCTTCTCCTGGCCATCCGACGAGCTCCCAGGTGAAGATAAGAATGCCACGATGCCCCGTCTCTACCATATCTCCTGATCCTCTCCCCAGGGACCTCCCTCTCATCTCTCATGAGCGGACCCGAACCCTAGTTCGTCGGACCCCGACCGTCGTTGCCGCCTACGGCCTCCCCTCACCCAACTGAGCACGCCACCAGAACCGCCTTGCTCCCCTAATTCAACCCGTCAAAGGAAATCGAGCAACAGCGCTGCGAAATGTCGCCAACGACCGCGCCTTCCTGACTACGGCCGCCGCTGTCTCCGACGATTCCGACCGCGTCCGGCCTTCTCCGACCTCGCTGATCCTTCCATTGGCATCGCGGTGAGCCATTGGTCCTTAGGGACCCTTCCCCTTCCTACCCGTCCCTCTGTAGCTTTCTACCACCATAGCTCACCGTCTGTCGCCGCCAGTCATCGTCATCACCGGTGCTCCGGTGACCATTTCGAGGTGGCGCCGCCCCTATTAGGTCTGCCCCGGTGCCCTGGTTCGAACAAGCTAGGTTTCGTAGCCTCGCATCGCCTCTTTCGCCGTCCCGCACCGCCGTCTGGCCATTCCCTCCGGCGAGGCCCGCGTGGCGCCAGCGTGGCTTGCCCGCGTGGACCAGGCCCACCCGTCAGTGGCAGTGTGTAACCCCTGCCCTGGTGAAAAACACCCAACGGCCCCCTCTGTCCCACTTTGCTCACGTGGCTGCCTATGTGGCACAGGGGCCATCAGTCAGTTGTCGTGGGTATAGTTTGCGTGGGTGTAAAAAGTAATTCCAGACTTATTTAATTTCAGAGAAGGTTTAATGTTTTCAGAAATTGTTTTGAATATTGTAAATTCAATAACTTTTAATCTGTAAGTCAGAAAAATACAAATAATATATCAAAATGTTCAGAAAAATGAGCTCTACCTAATTAAGCTATAATCATGCGTTGTTCAACAATTTTCAAGACAAGTTTAATTAGAGAACTAATCAACCCCTCTCATACACTCTGGAGTTCTCCTGAATTAGGGTTTCTACCCTTCGGAACCCCAATTAAGTTGTCGAGCATGCTTTAGGGTTACATTTCAAAGCAAATTAACTTGTCATATCATCATCCTTGCTTGAGCATTGCATCGATGCCATGTGTTAAATGTTTCCCCCTTTCTTTTTGGTGTTTCGTTCTTTCCGATAGAATACGATATCGAGATCGAGATCAAAGACAGATATCAAGACCATCGAAGATCGACGAATAATACTTGACCAACTATAACAAAGTCAAGTACAATATTCCCGAATATCTTCTTATCTGACTATCAACTGGCAAAGGCAAGCATAGCCCCACCATGATATAATCCTATGATTGCGAAAGCATTTCAATTCTGCCATGTTGCATACAATTCTACTGTGGTCTTTTATGATAGATAGAGTATCCTATCTATTGCATTACTCCCTTTTGAGCTTATATTACCTGATCCACTGCTCCTAGCATAACTAGGTTTGGCTTGTGTGCACTGCTAGAGCTCTTATTCGTGTCTTCTTAGCCATGCATAGCTGTTGAGTCTGGTCCATCCAGATGATGTATCAGATGCAGAGAATCTAGTATGACAGGAGAACGTGATGAGATGATATCAGAGGTGATATGAGATAAACATGCTAAGGCTTGTATGGGAGGCCACGGTGGGATGTGGTTTTTCTAGTCCCATGCTCGCCACCACTAGGAACTGAGTTCTTGCCTTTGGAACCAAGACGAGCGTGCAACCACTCGGGGCCTGGAAAACCTCATGACTGACTAACTTGCCTAGTAGATTCCATGAGTCATATAGTTTGGGCGTTCCATTCGACATATGCATAGAAAATCTTTTGAAAGATTTGTCGGGTGAAGTTGGTGCATTCATAACAGGTAGGTAAGCGTGGACGAGGTTGCTTAGGGTAGATCGCGCCCCTGGTAAACCAACCTCGCCTCACATATTTAAGTACCAGCTTCAGGATTTGACCCGCTACGGCGGAACCATAATTATTGCGTGACTCATGGTCTCGGCGAAAGCAAGGTAAAGGTCGTGTCTAACCACCCTCTGTCGGCCTTCCAAGGAAGAGGGCTTATCTAGTGGAATTAAGAGAAGGTTAGTACGTGTGGGGAAAGTTGTACACCCCTGCAGGGTAATAATCTTTTCGAAAAGCCGTGTTCACAGTTATGAACGACTTGGCGACCGGACTCAAGATCATAAAGAACTATAACCTAATCATAAACTTGGTAGATCCACGTGTGCTTAAGGATGCTTCCTCATGGGTACGAGGGGGTGTTCCTAGTTCACATGATGATGATTTGGTGGATATCAGAAGATGATGATCAATACTTTGGAGACGTCGCTCTCTTATCCCCTTTTAAAATACTCTGATTAGACGAGCTTCTTCTCTCTATTGTTTTACAAACAAAAGTGGCTTTATGCAAAATAACTCCACCATCCATAAGTCTTGTGGAGTACACCCTGTACTCACCCTTGCTTTGTTGATACTTTTGGCAGAGTAAGTGTTCCCTGAAGATCAGTTTGGTACTACATCGACATCGATGAGTAGCTTGGGGTTCCCGGCCGGCAGCCTAGAATCTATGGGCTACGACGTCATCATTATGCTTCAGGCCTCTTAGGCCATTTGTTAAGTTTGCTATACTTAATAGCATAATTTGCCTTCCGTTGTTTGATGTTTGTGGTCAGTGACCTCTGCTTGTAATAATTTGGTTCTCTGCTCAGTTATGAGCTTGCTGTAATAAATTTTGTGTCGTAGGGTCACTTCGGTGTTATCAATTCTTCATTGGATATTCTCGAGCTCAAGGTTAAGCTTATGTCAGACGGACGTCTGGGATTTGTTTAGCCCTGATCCCGGGGGTGTCACAGTTCTTGGTATTAGAGCAGTACCGACCGTAGGAAAACCTTACTATTGGTCGATGTTGAGTCTAGTGTTTGTGAAAACTATTTTAAAAGCTGAAAAGTATTTGCGAAAACTCTAGTATGCTTCTTTTCTCCTTATCCAGTTTCGCTCTAACTCTGGGTTATCTTATCTGGTGTTGATTTTGGAAAAGTTTTGATATCTCTTCTAGTATTTCAAAACTTAGGTGCCTTCTTGGCATGTCGTTTCTAAGCCATTTGACCTAGTGTTGAGTTCTCTAGAGTTGTGTGTATTGTGAATTCCTTGTACCCCTTTGATCCTGTTCATCTGAGAGATTCCTTTCTACCATGATCTCTCTATCCTTTGGACCCACAATAATCTATTGTTGGATCCATAGTGTTCTCTGCTAGGCTTTGTCACATCCCAAGATTTTCCAAATCTTGTAATGTGAAAAATAAATGAATAAAATAAAACTTTGTTTGATTTTCAGGGCCAGAAGAAACTTTTGAATCCAATTGGAAATCATCAAACCTATTATGAACAAATAAATCCTAAAGGTATTAAAAAGATAAATATTTAGTAAAGGAAAAATAAAAATATTTTACTACTACTTTGAAATCTTTTTATAAAGGCTTTGGTTTTCAAAGGGAAAAGAAATATTTAAATAAAGATTATTTTATAGAGCCAAATTAAACCTTGGCCAAGCTTTTGAAAATAAAACATTTTGTTTTGATAAAAATAGTAAAGGTTTATTTAAATAAAATAATAAGGATTTAATATCCAATTTTATTTAAATAAAAGGTTTTACCTTTTTAATTAAAACATCAAAACTTATTAAATTATTTTAAATAAGTCTTCCAAGTATTTTATATTCTCAAATAAAACCTACTGAAGTGTTTTGGTTTTATTTTAGATTTCAAAATAAATATTTTAATAAAACAAATTCTATATGGATTATTAACTAAGGTCCATTTTATTTAATTATTAATGGACCCTAAAATAAAAGGTTATTTTGTTTTAAACAAGTTTCCAAGTATTCTTTACCTTCAAATAAAACCTACTGATTTGGTTTTGAAATTATTTGGATTTCAAATGAGGATTTTATTAAATAAATCAAACCCTATTTGATTAAATAACTAAAGGGCCATTTTATTTAAATTAATAAATGGATCCTAAAAAGAATAAAAATATTATTTTATTTTGTGATTTGGTTTATGTTGATAAACATAATCAAAAACTCGTTATAAAGTTTGGTGGAAGTTGTCTTGAATTGTTTGTTTCAATTGTTTGTTGAATTGATTGTTTGAATTTCAAACAGAAAAAGATTTGGAAAAAGAAAAAAAATTCAGAACTGGAAAAAAAATAGAAAACAGGTCGACCCAACCCAGCAGCCCAGTCTAGGCCCAACTCCAGCCCACCTTTCTTTCCCTCAGCGAAACGTTTTGCACTCGATCACGCACCCATACAGACGATGACAAGTGGACCCTCCTTCCCTCTCTTACTCCGCTGACCAACCGGCCCCACGCAGCCAGCTCACCCTTCTTCCTCCTCACGTTAAACTCGCCACCGTTGCTGCCATTGATTCTCCGGTTGAATACACCTTAATGCAGCATTAATCTCTCACCGCGAGCACGCTGTCTTAATCGCCAGCGTCTCCTCCTCTTTTCCCCTCTGTCTCCTCCCCCAAATGCGCCCCTAGGCTGCCTGAATCGAGCTTGCACACCCTCTGCTCCGACCACCATCTCCGACCAATTCCGGCTGTGTCCTACCACCCCGTGCCTCCTCGACCTAGCTCACACCTTCCCCACCTCCTGACGCATCTGTCCATGCCCCTCGTTTGACCGCGGGCGTCCCTGAGCGTCGACTCCGACCGAGCTTTGAGCGCCGCCGTCTGTCTTCAACTGCGACGACAACTCCCAGGTAAACCAGACCGCCCCGCGCCTCCTCGTTCACGCTCCCTCACTCGTCTCGACCATGCGCGTCTAACCGCGTCTTCTTCTTGTCTTGGGGTGAACCACAGCACCGTCCCCAAGCACAACCAGAGCCGCCTGACGCCAGGAGCAACTCCGGCGAGGAATTACGACTACCCCTGAGCGCCCCTTGTCAAGCCATCAGTACCTGGAGCATCACCACAGCCCTTCGATTCTGGTGAGCTACCCCTCTGCTTCCCTCTCCTCCTAAATCACCGGTGACCACACCGTCTGAGCGCGCCGCCGCCAACTACCGCCGTTAGCGCCGCCAGTTCCTGGCAAACGCGTTGTAGCCGTAGGATGCGAATCAATCGGCTAGGATTAGATCCAATCGAAAAGGTACGCGTCCATCTATGCTGCACGTTTCCAGTAAGATCCAACGCACCCTGTAAACCGATCCGTGCGAACCGTTTTCGTCCAATCAGAGACAGACACGTGGCCTCTGTTTGATTTAAAAAGACAGAAAACTTCTATTAGATTTCCAATTTTGTAAATTGCATAACTTTTTATCCACACGTCCAAAAATTGCAAATTTGGTATCATTGGAATCAGCAAGACCAGCCGTAGCCAACCATGCCTTTTGTTTGGAAAAAGCTTCTGGAAAAATGGTTGTTTTTGCAGAAACATTTGTATGCTTGTTAAGGATGTAAAAATTGTTTAAAAATGAATTTGGGGTTAAAATCTTTGGCAATTGGATTGATTTGAACCTACTAACATTAGGAAACACTTTGTGGACTCAAAAATGTATTTGGTGAAACAAAATAAAGATTCTTTGATTTAAAACCATTTCTAGTCAAATAGAAATGTGGTTTATTTATTAAAAATGATTTTGAAGGAAAACTTTTGGGAAATGTTTTGTTTTAAACTCTCTGATCCTAAACAACAAGTTTTATGGTTTGAAAACATATTTGGTGAACCTTGGAGATTAATGCCTTGGTAAAAAATATTTCTACACCACATAAAATGATACTTTGTTTTGAAAATGGTTTTTGTAGTGAAAGCTTTTGCAAATGACTTTGCCACTTTACAAATGACCATTAGGTGTATTCCATTGTTTATGACCCATTAGGAACCACTTTTTCAAATTAAACAAAGCTTGGCATGCTTGCATGCATTACTTTGATTCTATGATTTTATGTGTGTTGTTTTGCTTGATTGGTAGATTGAACTTGTGCCTTGCTTGATTGAATTGTAGTGACTTGAAGAGTGTGATTGTTGCAAGGACAAGGAGTGAACTTATACCCTCTACCAAAAAGGCAAGTGATGCTTCATACTTTTTGTCCCATTACTTTCACTATGCATTAGTGATTTTGCTAAGTAAAACTTGCATGGATTTTGCTAAGTATAAACCTTGCTATAGGAAAACCTAGTAGATGAATCCTTAGTAGGATTTTCCTAAGTTAAGATTCCTAATACTATCAAGCTTAGCCTAGCTAATAGAAAACATGGGTGGAATATATATTCACACTATGGAAAAATATTTTAAGTCTGAGGACTTATGTTTTGTTTAATAAAACAACTAAGTTAATGAATCACCTGGGTGGAATGGTAATTGCTTGGTGGTTTTTGGTTGAGTGGTTACACAAGGCCAGGGGACTGGTGAACCTTGTGTATCTCACTTGTGGATGGCCACCCAGGAACAAAGAGATTTGAGATGTCAAATGTTGAGAAGCTTCAAGTGCAGCCACTTGGCATTATGGGCTCTGCCTGGATCATATAGGTTGCAATAACTTAGCCAAATGGACAGTTGGTGGTAGGGGATGATAGGTTGGAACGCGTCCATTCTAGTCTAAGGGAAGGCTTCTGAAAGATCTTGTCTTGGTGAAACCAAGTCTTGTGGGGAAAGTGCACCACCTCCGCAGAGTGTAAAATCTAAGTACTTAGCCATGTCCCTGGTAAAGGACAATTTGAGCATCAATACATGGAAGCTATCAAGAATCTCCTCATCCCAATTTCTAAGTTAAAATCTTGTGGTTGAACAAGGGTTATTTGAAATCTTCAATCTTTGATTGAGAGTTGCCTTGGAAAAAGATTTTGTCAAAACAAAAACTTAGTATTTTTAAAATGATAAGGAAAATCTATTTTGAGCAATGCAAGACTCAACTCCACTTATCCAAATGCATATAGAAGATAGACTCCACTATACTACCATAGTATCACTTGCCAATACAATTCAAATGTATTGACCCTTGTGGCTGTAACTTGTTATGTTGCAGGTTTGATTATTTTTAGTGAAGATTGATTGATTAGGATTACAAAGTCTACAACCAACATCTGCCTGTGGCACTTTGAAGATGAAGGACCCCATGACTATAGTTATTCCGCTGCAATGTATTGTAATAGCCAAATGAGCTATGTAAGATGTAATAAAATTATGTTATTCCTGGTTATAAAGTTATATTATGACCTTTGTTTATTGATATTACATCTTAACTGTGGATGCTAGCTATTGATCCAGGGACTAGCCTTGTAAACACAGGGGACTCCACCTTATGTTAAAAAAGGTTGGGACACTCCCTCTATAGATGGTATCAGAGCATTGTGTTGCCTGTAGGATTTGTAAACCTAGGATTGGACAAAAGCCCTTAGAAAATAGGAGTTGTTCTTGTTCCCAAAACTTATTTACAAAACAAACTTGTAAACTCTTTCCTCAACCATTTTGGTTTTGATTCTACATCTCTTCTATTTCAAACTTGATGGAAAAACCTACCCCATAACCAAAGACTACACCTTGTACAAAGGACTTCTTCAACTTCTTCAACTTTAATGACTTCAACATCTTCAGCATATTTACCAAGGACCTCCAACTTGGATACCACTAAGGACTACAAGTGAGGCAAGGAAATCTTGCTCAAGATTTAGAGATTGAGGGAATGCAAAAGTTAGAAGGAGCCCACTTCACTAGAAGTTTTGCAACCAAGAGTTTTCTCAAGGAAACCATGATCTCAAGTAAGAAGAAGCAACCAAAAATGATGGAAAGGTCACAAGTGAACCATATAGATGGACCACCACTTTTAGTTAAGTCAAAACACACCAACTTATGTGGTGTAACAAAAATATTTTGTTGCCTAAGTGTGTGCTTGAACTTTGTTATTTGAGTGAAATGTTTGACTTATGATTGCTTGCACATTGTTTGTGTGAATTGTGATGTGTGTGATTAGAATTATTCCCTTAGAAATATTTTGCCTATTCTAATCCTAATCCAACCCAAACAGATGACTACTCCAAGAAACTCCCACATCAAGGTGGATGACAACAACAACAACAACCAATAGGACAACATGAGAGAACTTATAGCAACCCAAAACCAGTTGAGCCAAGAGACAACTCAGCTTTTAGCCAACAACAATGGACTAGACCCAGCCATACAAAGCATTTTGAAACTTCAATCCCAATTGTTGCAAGGATTGGTTACTCAAATGACCCACATGGGAGAAAACTTTTCCCAAAGAGCTAATGACAACAAGGATGACAAGGATGTTATTTTAGAAGGAACCAAGGCTTGCAATATTTGTGGAGACAAGGATCACACTTCCAAGGAGCATGGAGATCAATGCCCCAATTGTGAAAAGAAACATCCAACTAATCAATGCCCCACATCTCAAGTGACTTGTTTCCTATGTGAAGGAAATGATCATGCCCCTATTCAATGCCCCATCTATCCTATAGTTCAACAAATGAAACAAGATGGAATGCATCAAATGTTTGGAAACCTCCATAAGGGAACAACTTCTACCAAGATGGATGAAGGCAAAGTCAGAACCATGCCAAATAAAGCCAAATCCAAAGTGACCACAAAGTGTTGCTACTCTTGTGAAGAAGAAGGTCATATCTCTAGTAACTGCCCCAAGAAGAGAGAAAGATTTCCCACCTTTGAGGTGAGGTATGAAGAGCATGAACTAGAAGAACTCTTAGCTTTGGAGAGACCCAAAAAGAAGAAGAAGGACAAAATCCAGTTGCAATGTTACAATTGCAAAGAGATGGAACACTATGCCAGTGAATGCCCAGGAAAGGAGAAGAGCCAAGAAGACAAACAAAAGCTAGTGAAACCCAAGATGAGGAAGGATATTAGCCAAATGGTGTGCAAACACTGCAAAGAGTTAGGACATTATGCATCATATTGTCCAGAGAAGCCACCTCAAGACCTCAAACTTATCACATGTTTCAAATGCAAGGAGCTAGGCCACTATGCAAACCTCTGTCCAGGAAAGATACACCAAGATCCCAACCAAGACAATATGTAATTTAGATGGAAAATTTTTAAGGGTGGTAGTACCCTAGTTGTTTTGAGCCAACTTGTAACCCTAGCCTCCCCAAATCTCGGGACGAGATTTATTTTAAGGGTGGTAGCCTGTCACATCCCAAGATTTTCCAAATCTTGTAATGTGAAAAATAAATGAATAAAATAAAACTTTGTTTGATTTTTAGGGCCAGAAGAAACTTTTGAATCCAATTGGAAATCATCAAACCTATTATGAACAAAGAAATCCTAAAGGTATTAAAAAGATAAATATTTAGTAAAGGAAAAATAAAAATATTTTACTACTACTTTGAAATCTTTTTATAAAGGCTTTGGTTTTCAAAGGGAAAAGAAATATTTAAATAAAGATTATTTTATAGAGCCAAATTAAACCTTGGCCAAGCTTTTGAAAATAAAACATTTTGTTTTGATAAAAATAGTAAAGGTTTATTTAAATAAAATAATAAGGATTTAATATCCAATTTTATTTAAATAAAAGGTTTTACCTTTTTAATTAAAACATCAAAACTTATTAAATTATTTTAAATAAGTCTTCCAAGTATTTTATATTCTCAAATAAAACCTACTGAAGTGTTTTGGTTTTATTTTAGATTTCAAAATAAATATTTTAATAAAACAAATTCTATATGGATTATTAACTAAGGTCCATTTTATTTAATTATTAATGGACCCTAAAATAAAAGGTTATTTTGTTTTAAACAAGTTTCCAAGTATTCTTTACCTTCAAATAAAACCTACTGATTTGGTTTTGAAAGTATTTGGATTTCAAATGAGGATTTTATTAAATAAATCAAACCCTATTTGATTAAATAACTAAAGGGTCATTTTATTTAAATTAATAAATGGATCCTAAAAAGAATAAAAATATTATTTTATTTTGTGATTTGGTTTATGTTGATAAACAGAACCAAAAACTCATTATAAAGTTTGGTGGAAGTTGTCTTGAATTGTTTGTTTGAATTGTTTGTTGAATTGATTGTTTGAATTTCAAACAGAAAAAGATTTGGAAAAAGAAAAAAAAATTCAGAACTGGAAAAAAAATAGAAAACAGGTCGACCCAACCCAGCAGCCCAGTCTAGGCCCAACTCCAGCCCACCTTTCTTTCCCTCAGCGAAACGTTTTGCACTCGATCACACACTCATACAGACGATGACAAGTGGACCCTCCTTCCCTCTCTTACTCCACTGACCAACCGGCCCCACGCAGCCAGCTCACCCTTCTTCCTCCTCGCATTAAACTCGCCACCGTTGCTGCCATTGATTCTCCGGTTGAATACACCTTAATGCAGCATTAATCTCTCGCCGCGAGCACGCTGTCTTAATCGCCAGCGTCTCCTCCTCTTTTCCCCTCTGTCTCCTCCCCCAAATGCGCCCCCAGGCTGCCTGAATCGAGCTTGCACACCCTCTGCTCCGACCATCGTCTCCGACCAATTCCGACCGTGTCCTGCCACCCCGTGCCTCCTCGACCTAGCTCACACCTTCCCCACGTCCTGACGCATCTGTCCATGCCCCTCGTTTGACCGCGGGCGTCCCTGAGCGTCGACTCCGACCGAGCTCTGAGCGTCGCCGTCTGTCTTCAACTGCGACGACAACTCCCAGGTAAACCAGACCGCCCCGCGCCTCCTCGTTCACGCTCCCTCACTCGTCTCGACCATGCGCGTCTAACCGCGTCTTCGTCTTGTCTTGGGGTGAACCACAGCACCGTCCCCGAGCACAACCAGAGCCACCTGACGCCAGGAGCAACTCCGGCGAGGAATTACGACTGCCCCTGAGCGCCCCTTGTCAAGCCAGCAGTACCTTGAGCATCACCACAGCCCTGCGATTCTGGTGAGCTACCCCTCTGCTTCCCTCTCCTCCTAAATCATCGGTGACCACACCGTCTGAGCGCGCCGCCGCCAACCACTGCCATCAGCGCCGCCAGTTCCTGGCAAACGCGTTGTAGCCGTAGGATGCGAATCAATCGGCTAGGATTACATCCAATCGAAAAGGTACGCGTCCATCTGCGCTGCACGTTTCCAGTTAGATCCAACGCACCCTGTAAACCGGTCCGTGTGAACCGTTTTCGTCCAATCAGAGATAGACACGTGGCCTCTGTTTGATTTAAAAAGACAAAAAACTTCTATTAGATTTCCAATTTTGTAAATTGCATAACTTTTGATCCACACGTCCAAAAATTGCAAATTTGGTATCATTGGAATCAGCAAGACCAGCCCTAGCCAACCATGCCTTTTGTTTAGCAAAAAGCTTCTGGAAAATGGTTGTTTTTGTAGAAACATTTGTATGCTTATTAAGGATGTAAAAATTGTTTAAAAATGAATTTGGGGTTAAAATCTTTGGCAATTGGATTGATTTGAACCTACTAACATTAGGAAACACTTTGTGGACTCAAAAATGTATTTGGTGAAACAAAATAAAGATTCTTTGATTTAAAACCATTTCTAGTCAAATAGAAATGTGGTTTATTTATTAAAAATGATTTTGAAGGAAAACTTTTGGGAAATGTTTTGTTTTAAACTCTCTGACCCTAAACAACAAGTTTTATGGTTTGAGAACATATTTGGTGAACCTTGGAGATTAATGCCTTGGTAAAAAATATTTCTACACCACATAAAATGATACTTTGTTTTGAAAATGGTTTTTGTAGTGAAACCTTTTGCAAATGACTTTGCCACTTTACAAAATTACCATTAGGTGTATTCCAATGTTTATGACCCATTAGGAACCACTTTTTCAAATTAAACAAAGCTTGGCATGCTTGCATGCATTACTTTGATTCTATGATTTTATGTGTGTTGTTTTGCTTGATTGGTAGATTGAACTTGTGCCTTGCTTGATTGAATTGTAGTGACTTGAAGAGTGTGATTGTTGCAAGGACAAGGAGTGAACTTATACCCTCTACCAAAAAGGCAAGTGATGCTTCATAGTTTTTGTCCCATTACTTTCACTATGCATTAGTGATTTTGCTAAGTAAAACTTGCATGGATTTTGCTAAGTATAAACCTTGCTATAGGAAAACCTAGTAGATGAATCCTTAGTAGGATTTTCCTAAGTTAAGATTCCTAATACTATCAAGCTTAGCCTAGCTAATAGAAAACATGGGTGGAATATATATTCACACTATGGAAAAATATTCTTAGTCTGAGGACTTATGTTTTGTTTAATAAAACAACTAAGTTAATGAATCACCTGGGTGGAATGGTAATTGCTTGGTGGTTTTTGGTTGAGTGGTTACACAAGTCAGGGGACTGGTGAACCTTGTGTATCTCACTTGTGGATGGCCACCCAGGAACAAAGAGATTTGAGATGTCAAATGTTGAGAAGCTTCAAGTGCAACCACTTGGCAATATGGGCTCTGCCATGATCATATAGGTTGCAAGAACTTAGCCATATGGACAGTTGGTGGTAGTGTTTGGGTTGGAGCGCGTCCATTTTGGTCTAAAGGAAAGCTTGAAAGATCTTGTCTTGGGAAACCAAGTCTTGTGGGGAAAGTGCACCACCTCTGCAGAGTGTAAAATCTAAGTACTTAGCCATGTCCCTGGTAAAGGACAATTTGAGCATCAAGACATGGAAGCAATCAAGAATCTCATCATTCAAATTTCTAAGTTAAAATCTTGTGGTTTGAACAAGGGTTATTTGAAATCTTCAATCTTTGATTGAGAGTTGCCTTGGAATAAGATTTTGTCAAAACAAAAACTTAGTATTTTTAAAATGATAAGGAAAATCTATTTTGAGCAATGCAAGCCTCAACTCCACTTAGCCAAATGCATATAGAAGATAGACTCCACTATACTACCATAGTATCACTTGCCAATACAATTCAAATGTATTGACCCTTGTGGATGTAACTTGTTATGTTGCAGGTTTGATTATTTTTAGTGAAGATTGATTGATTAGGATTACAAAGTCTACAACCAACATCTGCCTGTGGCACTTTGAAGATGAAGGACCCCATGACTATAGTTATTCCGCTGCAATGTATTGTAATAGCCAAATGAGCTATGTAAGATGTAATAAAATTATGTTATTCCTGGTTATAAAGTTATATTATGACCTTTGTTTCTTGATATTACATCTTAATTGTGGATGCTAGCTATTGATCTAGGGACTAGCATTGTAAACACAGGGGACTCCACCTTATGTTAAAAAAGGTTGGGACACTCCCTCTACAGGCTTCGAGGTTTCCTTTCGCCTCGTGTGCCTCCTTTTTGTTTGCTTGGGTACTTCAGAAGTCATTTCTTATCTTGGAAGCTACCTCGTGAATACTATCTTGCAATGTACACTATGTCACTCAAGTAGTAGTTACTCCTTTCTTTGGGTTTTAACCCTTGGACTTGAACTTAAGATCCCTGATTGTGCTAGATTCTGGTGTTGTGAATCTTGTACATGAAGCTTATCTTTAACCTAAGATCCATTCTTTTGACCCCTGTCATTAATGTTCACACATTACCTCAGGATGGCTGGTATTACAATTCTAGCCTCCAAGCTTGTGGTTACTGTCGCGATTGAATTGTGACGATAAAGGACTTCCCCTACCACCTTCTCTGGCAGATGTTCTTTAATGGAACCAAACAAATCATGACATGAGTACTCCTCGTGAGTCTCGCATCTATGCTCGTGACTCTGCCACACCTTACCCTTCTTATGCATTGGTTTCCAGAAGGTTGTTAACTTATGCATCCACATCTCGGGATTCCACCCTGAGCATGTTCCCTTTTCCTTGTTGTTTTCCGACCTTTGTCTACCAGTTGGTAGCCAAGTAGTAAATGTCCATCGGTGTCTTCTGATGCAAGATACTCTTGTGTTTCATCCAGAAAAACAATTTCGGAATGTCTAGGAGAAACAAACTCCAGTACCTTGTCATATCTAGGACTAGGTCAAAGTGTTGTAAACCGCAGATCAAGAGGCATTGATTAGCTTCTATCTGTCCTACCTTAAAGTATCACACTCTTTTATATTAAGAGGTCGTGCCGAGTTTTGTGACCCCTTAATGAAGTGATGCTTTTACACATCTTTACTCACCCTTCCTCGAGCCTTCACGGTCGTGAGTGATGCGTGTGCGTAATAATGTGGCTATCCGAGATTCTTAGCAATTATTATTGTTTTGAACTCCAAGGACATTTGTGTCATTCTTAGCATGACTGGTTAACCCTATCACTAAGCGAAGTTTGACTGTGCTACCAAGTCCGTTAATCTGGTGCACTCTCTTCGGTCAAGGATTTAGGCTTATGTCGAAGCTCTAAGAATATGTCTTCTTGCCTTACAAAGTAAGTTTCATCTCGAACTAAGTGACATATCGGTGGTTCGTGATATTCTAGATGTCTACTAGAAGTATCGCCTTGTTGCCACATGACCGTGTTGTCAAGTTCTTGAGCAAGTAAGTTCTCTGAACTGCTCCTTTCTCCAAGGATCCGTACTGGATACCCCTGAACTAGTTGGTTGAACTTAAACAACAACTTGGAGAGTTGTAAGACAAAAGTTATATCCGACCTTGTTCCTTTTTAAGGGGTTGTCTAGTTTTGTTCGTTTTGAAGAAAGATAGTACTTCCTTTATGGATATGTTATCTTCCCCCACCTTTGATTTGATTTGTGTTATCGTCAAATCAAACGCAGTTCCAAGGATTATCTTGGTGGTGTTTCTACTTGTGATGTTTCACTTGAGTACATCTTCATGTTCTTTGGTCTGACCAGTATTCTTGCTTTGTTCATACCACATATGCGATCATCCTTTTGGAGTGTCTTGGTAAGATTGTTGTTGAGCCCATCAATGATATTCTTATTTTCTCCATGTTGGATTATATTCATATGGAACAATTGGCAATAATGGTGGAAACTTTTGAGAACCATCCTTGAGTCGTCTCGAAATTTGTGTTCTGGATGTTAGAAGTAACCTTCTCTAGTTCACGTGCAAATGTTGAAGATGTCGCCGTGGATTCGAGAAGAGTTATCTCCGTTCCTTAAGGATACATGTGTGCTTATTGTTAGTACTCAGGTGTGTGCAATTGTCTCTTGACAAGTTCTAAATACATGGGTATAGCAATCCAGCTCCGTCTTTTGGAGCTTCACACTGTAGTTCATATCTTGATAATCTAGTAACTTTACCTTTGCGGTAAATGTTGCGAACTTTCTATTCGGACATGCTGAGTCTAAAATATCATACCACCTAACCAAATCTGGATCTCAAGCAGATATGATGGTTGGTGTTCCTCAAGGTTTTGACATAGGTCTCTTTGAAAATCTGGCAAGATTGATGTAATGGTTGATACACTTAGCTGGAAAGACATTTTGTTATATTCTCTTGATTCAGCAATGACAACTACTCTTCATGAGGCTTCCTCTATAATTTAAATATAGGAGTTGTGCTCATGGTTTCCTTTGTATCCGAAGTTCGACCTTTTACTTGATGTTTGTTTTCTCGAACATCAAGGAGAACATTTAAAGTAGTGTTGCTAAATGTCTCTCGGTTGATCCTCCAGACCCATTTATGTTGGCAAGCGTCTTATTGTGCCAAGTAATTGAAGTCTAAGAATGAAGTTTCTTTCTTCTCGTGTCATCAAGAATCTTCTTAACTATTCACCTGGTGGTGTAAAGTGATACCATAATCTTTGGCAAAGATTTTGGTATACCTGGATGAATAAAGAGTTTCCTTCGTTTTCTCAATCATGTTTTAGGAGCGGATATGATTTTGGTAATCAAAAGTTTCTCTTGTTACATGTTTCATGCGACTCTTGTAAGTCCTCTCCACCAAAACGCATTTCTGTCTTGGACTTTTGTTGAATGAAAGAGTGAACCTTCTGTGTCAAAAGTAGTTCAATAGCTTGGTTTTGTTGATCCACATCTCTACTTAAGTCGTTTAGTAGAGGTTCCCTATCGAAGTATGTGGTCATGTTCTCTCTGTTGGAAGCTCTCTTCTTCAGAAGCTTCAAAACCTCTTGTAAGTTCCATGGTCTCAATCCTTATGAAGACCAGTTGTCTAAAAACTTGAAACCATCTCCTATTGTTCCCTCTGTTACCTTGTTGTGTTTCATGTCGTCATCTCAGAGTTGTTCCTAAACACTCCATCCATTTGCTGCCCATGAGATACTCTGAGTGTTGTTTAGTGTGTTTCCCTCTTATCTTTAGAGTGACCCCGTTTATTTCTCTCTCTGCCTCTTTTCCTACCTTTGGAATCTCGGGTCGAGATTCTCGTAAGGGTGATAGAGCTGTAACACTCCAGTATTAGCTAATTACTATTTAGGGTTTGTCTGTGCACTCATGAGCATCATCCATTAATTTTTGCATTAAAGAAAATAATGCCAAACCCTAAATCTTACTTTTTTCCTCTATTTGAAAAGCATTCAAATGGTTTTTGAATTTGAAAAGTTACCAATTTTTTGTGGAGCCCAAATTGTTTACAAGGGCCCCTGATTATTTTATATATTTTACATAAACTGTGGTAATTTTGAATGGTTCCAAATAGATTTTGAAATGAAAATCCAAAGAGAAATTACAATAACAGAAAAAGAAAAAGGATTTGCAAAATAAAAACAGAGTCCTACCTAACTGGGCCGAGCCCATCTCCCTTCCCTCTTCTCCCCGCCGCTCAGCGTAACTGCCTGCAGCCCCGCTTGGCCCAGCAGCAGCCCAGCTAGGGCCCATACCTCTTCAACCTCCCCTGCTCGTCGTCTTCCTAAGGCAGGAACGCTGCTCGGTGTCGTCGCCGGCGCCGTCGATGGCCGCCGCCTTCTCCTGGCCGTCCGACGAGCTCCCAGGTGAAGATAAGAACGCCACGATGCCCCGTCTCTACCCTATCTCCTATCCTCTCCGTAGGGACCTCCCTCTCATCTCTCATGCGCGGACCCAAACCCTAGTTCATTGGACCTCGACCGTCGTTGCCACCTTCGGCCTCCCCTCACCCACCTGAGCACACCACCAGAACCGCCTTGCTCCCCTGATTCGACCCGTCAAAGGAAATCGAGCAAGGGCGCTGCGAAACGTCGCCAACGATCGCGCCTTCCCAACTCCGGCCGCCGCTATCTCCGACGATTCCGACCGCGTCCGGCCTTCTCCGACCTCGCTGATCCCTCCATCGGCATCGCGGTGAGCCACTGGTCCTCAGGGACCCTTCCCCTTCCTCCCCGTCCCTCTGTAGCTTGCTACCACCATAGTTCACCTTCTGCCGCCGCCAGTCATCGTCATCGCCGGTGCTCCGGTGACCATTTCGAGGTGGCGCCTCCCCTATTAGGTCTGTCCCGGTGCCCTAGTTTGAACAAGCTAGGTTTCGTAGCCTCGCATCGCCTCTGTCGCCGTCCCGCGCTGCCGTCTGGCCGTTCCCTCCGGCGAGGCCCGTGTGGCGCCAGCGTGGACCAGTCCCACCCGTCAGTGGCAGTGTGTAATCCCTGCCCTGGTGAAAAACACCCAACAGCCCCCTCTGTCCCACTTTGCTCACGTGGCTGCCTATGTGGCACAGGGCCCATCAGTCAGTTGCTGTGGGTATAGTTTGCCTGGGTGTAAAAAGTAATTCCAGACTTATTTAATTTCAGAGAAGGTTTAATATTTTCAGAAATTGTTTTGAATATTGGAAATTCAATAACTTTTAATCTGTAAGTGAGAAAAATACAAATAATATATCAAAATGTTCAGAAAAACGAGCTCTACCCAATTAATCTATAATAATGCATTGTTCAACAATTTTCAAGACAAGTTTAATTAGAGAACTAATCAACCCCTCTCATACACTCCAGTGTTTTCCCAAATTAGGGTTTCTACCCTTCGGAACCCCGATTAAGTTGTCGAGCATGCTTTAGGGTTACATTTCAAAGCAAATTAACTTGTCATATCATCATCCTTGCTTGAGCATTGCATCGATTCCATGTGTTGATTGTTTCCCCCTTTCTTTTCGGTGTTTCGTTCTTTCTGATAGAATACGATATCGAGATTGAGATCGAAGACAGGGATCAAGACCATCGAAGATCGAAGATCGACGAATAATACTTGACCAACTATAACCAAGTCAAGTACAAGGTTCCCGAAGATCTGCTTATCTGACTATCAACTGGAAAAGGCAAGCATAGCCCCACCATGATATAATCCTATGATTGTGAAAGCATTTCAATTCTGCCATGTTGCATACGATTCTACTATGGTCTTTTATCGATAGATAGAGTATCCTATATATTGCATTACTCCCTTTTGATCTTATATTACATGATCCACTGCTCCTAGCATAACTAGGTTTGGATTGTGTGCACTGCTAGAGCTCTTATTTGTGTCTTCTTAGCCATGCATAGCTGTGGAGTCTGGTCCATCTAGATGATGTATCAGATGCAGAGAATCTAGTATGACAGGAGAACGTGATGAGATGATATCAGAGGTGATATGAGATAAACATGCTAAGGCTTGTATGGGAGGCCATGGTGGGATGTGGTTTTTCTAGTCCCATGCTCGCCACCACTAGGAACTGAGTTCTTGCCTTTGGAACCAAGACGAGCGTGCAACCACATGGGGCCTGGACAACCTCATGACTGACTAACTTGCCTAGTAGATTCCATGAGTCACATAGTTCGGGCGTTCCATTCGACACATGGATAGAAAATATTTTGAAAGATTTGCCGGGTGAAGTTGGTGCATTCATAACAAGTTGGTAAGCGTGGCCGAGGTTGCTTGGGGTAGATAGCGCCCCTGGTAAACCAACCTCGCCTCACATCTTTAAGTACCAGCTTCGGGATTTGACCCGTTACGGCGGAACCATACTTATTGTGTGACTCATGGTCTCGGCGAAAGCAAGGTAAAGGTCGTGTCTAACCACCCTCTGCTGGCCTTCCAAGGAAGAGGGCTTATCTAGTGGCATTAAGAGAAGGTTAGTACGTGTGGGTAAAGTTGTACACCCCTGAAGGGTAATAATATTTTCGAAAAGCCATGTTCACGGTTATGAACGACTTGGCGACCGGACTCAAGATCATAGAGAACTATAACCTAATCGTAAAACTTGGTAGATCAATGTGTGCTTAAGGATGCTTCCTCATGGGTACGAGGGGGTGTTCCTAGTTCAGATGATGATGATTTGGTAGATATAAGAAGATGATGATCAATACTTTGGAGACGTCGCTCTCTTATCCCCTTTTAAAATAATCTGATTAGACGAGATTCTTCTCTCTCTTGTTTTATAAACAAAAGTGGCTTTATGCAAAACAACTCCACCAGCCATAAGTCTTGCGGGGTACACCCTATACTCACCCTTGCTTTGTTGATACTTTTGGCAGAGTAAGTGTTCCCTGAAGATCGGTTTGGTACTACATCGACATCGATGAGTAGCTTGGGGTTCCCGGCCGGCAACCTGGAATATATGGGCTAGGACGTCATCGTTATGCTTCAGGCCTCTTAGGCCATTTGTTAAGTTTGCTATACTTAATAGCATAATTTGCCTTCCGTTGTTTGATGTTTGTGGTCAGTGACCTCTGCTTGTAATAATTTGGTTCTCTGCTCAGTTATGAGCTTGTTGTAATAAATTTTGTGTCGTAGGGTCACTACTGTGTTATCAATGCTTCACTAGATATTCTCGAGCTCAAGGTTAAGCTTATGTCAGACGGAGGTCTGGGATTTTTTTAGCCCTGGTCCCGGGGGGTGTCACAACTAGCAACTACTTGGCCAGGATAGCTACTAACAACGAAGAGAATGCAAGATCACAAACAACATCGACATGATAGAATCATAAAGACAAAACCATTAATCAAACCAACATAATAATCTCAATATCCATCGGATCCCCGCAAACACAACATGCATTACAAATAGATTAGATCTTGATCATGAACGGAGCTCACAAGATCTATACATGAAAGCACAAGGAGGAGATACAACCATCTAGCTACTACATGGACCCATAGTCCAAGGTGGAACTACTCATGCATCATACCGGAAAGAAGGTCTCCGGGATGATCTCCCCTCCGGCAGGGTGCCGGGAAGAACTTCAGATCCCCCCCTGATCTAGGGATGACGGTGGCGATGACTAGAAGGTTTCATGGAGATTTGATTAGGTACTTAGGCTTTCTGCCAGGGGGTCAAACCCTACCCAGGCGCGGGGCAGGGCCCACCCACGCCTAGGGGGTTTGGCTACCCTGGCCTGCTTCTCCGTCCCCCCTCTAGACTTCTTGTTCCCCACGAAAAGTTATTGACTTTGTCTTTTGTCCTGTCCAATTCCGAGAATATTTCCTTACTAGATTTTCTGGAACCAAAAACAACATAAAATAGGCAACTGGCACTGTGGCAACTTGTTAATAGGTTAGTACCAGAAAACATGTAAAAAGCACCTCGAAGTGTAGACAAAGCAAAAGAAAGTAGATACTAAACAAGCATGGAGCATCAAAAATTATAGATACGTTTCCGATGTATCAACATCCCCAAGCTTAACTCCTGCTTGTCCTCAAGTAGGTAAGTGATAAAATAATAATTTTTGAGGTGACATGCACCCTCACAATAAAGATCCAACCATTTGTAAGCATTGAAAGGTGGGATCAAAGAAATCTAAACATGTGCATGAAAGATAGAGTTCTAACAATCGGACATAGTAACTATGCATGCAACATGAAAGGCTACAAACAAAGATCATGAATAACATGCATTGAAAAACGTTTGTTTGTTTCACATACAAAAAACATAGCATAGTGGCAACCAGCTTGTCCCTCATAGAGTATCAATATAGATGCATATGACACCTTCAAAGTTCACAAGGGTGACTAGAAACAAATAGCACAAGAACAAGTAATATCACAATATGCATCAATCAATAAGCTTTGGAACACTGCACACAGAATGATAACTATGCTCTCTTAATGATGCCTAGAAGGTGGAGACTCAATAGTGGTGGAAGCAAGGCCTTTTGTAAAGGAAGCAAGGATTTCAAGTTTCAAAAAGAGCTTCCAAAAATTATGGTACTTGTTAGCTTTCATCCCTCATTGCCCCTATCATAAGCATCTTGAAGTGATTAAGGTTAAAGTGAACTAACTATGGAGTATATTCTTGACAAAGTATAAGTTGGCAATCTTAAGTCCCTTGAATACGAGGGCCACACCTCATGCTACTCAACTTCAGTCACAGGTAAGTTCTTGTCATTGTAAGTATTTGCATATCATAGAGAACCGCCAACGGGGTACCCCTTGCACATGGTACATGAGCTATCCCATAACCAAAATGACAAGGAAAGCAGACAATGAGCATCTCAACGATATTTTTATTTACTATATGCATAGCTTTTTATTGAGGATGCTTCATAGATAGCTCACTATGGTGATGTTGCATGTTTCCACCATGATTAGGCATGGCTTAGGCTAGCGGCCCAGGCATTTCTCTAACACAGAATACAAACTCCATGGACTTGCAAGTTTCCTATTTATTTCACACCGGTGACATCCATAGACAAAAGAGCATGATATCAACTGAGTAAAAGTACAAGTGAAATGTTGAAAACGTTCCCCGTGATAGCACGGTTCTGCTAATTCCAACGTATAAGTGCAAGCATATACAACATAGACGTCACAATGGTTCAAGTTTATTAGGGGCATAGAATATAAATTGTACCATCAAGTTCGTGAGGGCTTTAATCACTAAGTTTTCAGATAACAAAATAGTTTTTAATTGGAAGATAGCTGAAAACAAGAATATACTTCGAATGGTGTAACACACCATGCATAGGAGTTTATAGTGGACACTTTGGAATAACTTGGTTTCTTGGAATTTGGAAGCATGATTAGAGCTTACTCATACAAGTGGAGGTTAGCAAAAGACTGGGAGCAACCAACTAAGAGAGATAATCATGTAGAGCAATAAAGCATTACTAATCAAAGCATAGAGTGGTACTACAAGCCAAGGACTAAATGATCATAGAGGCTAGTGGTGACTTGTGAGAGTCATAACATGGTGTGAGCATGTGCCAAGTCAACCCAAACAAAGCATCAAAGGAGAATACCACAATACTATGCTTTTGCATGCTAAAACAACGCATAATTTCTTCAAGGCACACTAAGCAATCCCAATTGTTTGGAACAATACATGATACAACAATAATCACTAAGCATAAAGTCAAAACAACACCTAGCATGTCATGGTAAAGTCTAAGTCACTGTCAATGCAAGCTCCTCTTGCACTCACAAGCAAGAACTTACTTCTCCTTTCCAACACCAAGCAACTTATTTGCAAAACAACACATCGAGAACGGTGTTCCAAACTACTTTATTCAAGAAAACTAAACAACCTAAGAAAAGCAAATGAAAACTAAGACGCTCCAAGAACAACACAACTATGCATGAAACAATAAAAACAAAGTGTCTAGACAGAGCTGGGCTTTTTATTGATGAAGAAGGGGATGCCTTGGGCATCCCCAAGCTTTGACGCTTGTACCTCTTGGATATTTCTTTGGGTGACACCATGGTGGCATCCCCAAGATTGATATTTTGTCCATTATTCATCTCATTTCATCATTCTCTCTCTGCACATGAAATTTTTCCTTCATACAAAACTTCACACAATCTTCATTAGCAACATTAGTTTATTCAAAAGATATTAGACCTCTGGAAAAGCTTTGGAATAGCAAGGATTTTCACTAAAAACACAAGATATTGTAGTAACCCCTTAAAAAGCTCAATTATCCAAAAGAGAACTCAAAAAGGAATCAATAAGAAGCAAATGCAAATAATGGCAGAAATCTATCAAAACAGACCAGCAGGTAGAAACAGATTTTTTCGAACATCTTATGTTGCTCAACTCAAAAAGTGTTAAACTAACAAAAGTTATCTAACATACTGGGGGATTTATTCGTATATTTTTAGCTCAATCCGAGTTACAGAGACTCCTCACAAACTTTTATGGTTGAGGACAGAAGTCTGTTTCAGGACAACAACTCCCCAAATCTTACTTCCCTCTCATTAGAGGTCATTCTTGGCACAAAAAGCAAACAAAAAGGATAAGGAGAGGTCATTATTGAAGTAATAACTTCCAAGACTTAAGGAAACTCTTGGGTTATCTCCCAATAAGTACTTTTCTTTAACGCCTTTAAGTTAGGCACAAGAAGCAAGAAGAATCAAGTATTTTCAAATGATGAAGCATTAATATCAATACTTGCAAAGTCCTCAACTATGAAAGGTATCTCATCCAAATGGGTTTTGGAGGATCCCTTCTCATATCTCTTTGGTCTACTACTTTCATCAAAAAGATTTTTAGGAGCAATCCAATCAAAATTCTTTTCAAAGGCTTCATGCATTCCAACAAGCTTAAAGGGTATGGGTATCTTAAATTCTCCTCTAGGCTTAGTTTTATAAAAAATACCCACAACATCTACACTTGAGCCTAGCATATTGAAACGCTCAAAGACCTTTTTGGCTTCCCTAGCAACATCATGGAATTCATTTAATAAAGTTTCAAGGATGAATTCCCTCTTTTCAGTAATTTTCTTCTTCTTTTAGTTTTAGGAACAAGAATTGTATGAAGGGGTTAAGGCTAACAAACCTAGCCTCCAACGTATGAACTAAAGAAGCTGTAGCAATCTCATAATTATGAGCATGTTCTGGTATAGATTTATCATCAATGTCCTCATGCTTGCTAACATGATTAAAGAATTCCTCAATATTATCTTTCCCAATTATAGAGCCACTACCTATTACAAGATCTTTCAGGGCAAACTTGGGGAATAACATGGTGGGCTAGAGCAAGGTGGCAACTAGAGCAGGAACTATTTTTTTTGTGTTTTTCAATAAAGCAAGCAAGACAAACTAGACTAATGTTTTTGGGGTTTTTGGAAAGAGGCAAACAAAACCAAGCAAAAGAAACAAAGCAAACTAAAAAAAGTAAAGATAAAGGAAGTGAAGGACTCCCCTTGTGAAGGCGTCCTCAGCCTCCCCGGCAACGGCGCCAGAAAAGCTTGATTATGGCTAGAACGGTTGATGTGGAGCCTGTTGGGAACCCCAAGAGCAAGGTGTGAAGAAACACGGCAGCAAGTTTTCACTTAGTAAGAAACCGAGGTTATCAAAGTAGTAGGAGGAAGGAAACGTCACACAGGTGTTGCTAGCAATTCGGAGACCTGCACAACACAAACTCAAGACTTTTCCTCAACGAATCAGTGAGGTTGTCAAGCTCATCGGTTTGCTGTAACAAAGGATTAAATGTATGGTGTGGAAGGTAATGGTTTGCAGCAAGTAAACAAGTAACAGTGGAAGATGTATCAATGGTAAAGATTGGACCGGGGTCCATAGTTCACTAGAGGTGCTCTCCTTAGATAAACAACATGGCATGAAGGGTAAACAAATTACAGTAGGGCAATTAACAGGAACTGAGCAAGGCATAACAATGCAATTACTAGTCAGAAAGATCCTATGAGGTTGATTGGGCAATACAACAATATACATAGACCGCCATCCAACTAAATCTATGACTAGAAGTCCACCTTCAAGTTATCATCCGAACCCCCTCCAGTATTAAGTTGCAAGCAACAGACAACTGCTTTAAGAAAAGTGTGTAAGGTAAACAGTCCACATGTTCCATGAACAAGAGACCGTTGTTTTCTCCCTAGTAGAAACACCACATCTACAACCTAAGAGATTTCTGTCACTTCCCTTGGAAACTAGAGGCATGAGCCCACTATCGAACATAAATACCCCCTCTTGGAGTCACTAGCAACTACTTGGCCAAGATAGCTACTAAAAACGGAGAGCATGCAAGATCACAAACAACACAGACATGATAGAATCATAAAGACAAAACCATTAATAAAACCAACATAATAATCTCAATATCCATCGTGTCAACACCCAGATTTTTAATCACAGATGCCTGTTATGCCATACATCGCAATCCCAGGATTACCATTTTTGCGAGACATAATAGATTGGATATCATAGTACATCATCCATTACAAACCATACATAAGGTCTTACACAAATAAGGGTCTCATGATCCAGTTCTTAATACAATTCAAGCAGCAGAATAACATAATAGTAATGATAGCATAGGCGAAGCTCCATCTTCAGGGTCACAGGCAATGCTGACGATGGGAGATGATCCTAGTTGTGATAACCTTCCTGCGGTCCGTCATCCTGATACTCCTTCATAGTCTATCCACGGGAATAGCCAGGGACAAAGCCATGAGTACTCTTTAAGTACTCGCAAACTAATACTAACAAGTAAAGGGGGTTTTTGTAGTAGGATACTAAGCTCTAGGTTTTTTTTGGAAAAAGCCAGATTTACCTCTACTAAGTTCAGAAGCAAAGAAAACTAGTTGGAAGTTTTATAACACCTAAGTGGGAACTTGAATTTCATATCACAACTCTGTTGTGGTCAAGTCAAAGTCACAAATCATTTCACAAGTTGTTTTGAAAACATCTGACGGGGAAACAGTATGGCCACTCCAACTGTCCATAACCGCGAACGCGGCTATTCGAATAGTTTGACACTCTACAGAGATTGTACACTTTCACCACAACATTTGATACATCCGTTAGGAACAAATCCTGAATTCACCATACTCAGTATGCGGATAATCAATCCTAATCTTTCAATTACATGCCCTAGTATAGGCACCTCTCCTGTGAGTTTGGCCTCCCAACAGTGACCAACTGTCATCTTGGGTACTGCACAAGTGGACAATCTTCACAAGGTAGCGTCAGCTCAGACCTTGGCCGCAAGGGAACTCATACTAAGGTATATAAATTTCCAGTCAAGCCCTACCCAAATTTCGGGTATTTTGGTTGTACGGTAAAATTGGAATGGTATCGCATCCAGACAACCATCAGTTTTATAAAGGTCTAAGGCTCATGCCTCAACATTTTTCATCATCAAAATCATCTGGTGTTCAAGAACACATGTCAAAACTTTTCAGTAGAATGACTCATCACTCTAAGGTTTTCATAACCATTTTCACCAAGTATTCCCAATCTAAGTTGATCAAGTTTTATGCTTAGCACTATCATATACAAGTGGGGGTAAATACTAATGAGGGGTACTAAACAAGTGGGTATCAACTAAGTTCAATCTCATGCCTTAGGATGACATCAAGATTATCTAACTTAGGCCAAGTTTTATGCTCTTCATGCTACCTTCAATTATCTTTCTAGAATATACAAGTCACTAAGTAAACTTTTGATAGAAAGATTTTAATAAAGAAAATAAAATACTAAGATTGCAAATAAAAATAGGACGGTGTGTCAAGTGGGTATAATCACATATGCTTAAGGCATATAGTTGGCATAGTAATAAGAAAGTAGTAGCTTGCATAAGTAGGGTATCTTGCAAGTGTTAGCTTGCCTTGTGCAGAGAAGTGGTTGAAGTTCTCCTCGGCTTCTTCCTCGTAGTATCATCCTTCCTCCTCGTATCCTTGGTCGATACTAGCGTCTATAAATACAAGGTAACACAATCACCAAACAATACTTAAGTATTGCTAATCATCACACAAAGGTCCACACTAGATGATATATCATCATCACTAACATTACAAGACTAAAGCACTTGTCCCATTTATTTTATTTTGAGAAAAGTAATTTCTACTCATTGAAAAACTACTTAATATTTAATATTCTCCAACTCAAACATGGGATCATGTTGACACATGTCATCACCACATTTCAGTACATGAGAATTGCTTTAAAGTGGTGTCACAATTTAATAAGGTTTAACCTTTTTATTTTATTTAATTAAAGTGACTAGAAATGCCTATGTGGCATTCTTCTATTACTTGATCATTATTTCTGTAAGTAAACCTATATATTTTTATATATTCTGAAAGGTATGGTCAAATGTGATTTTTTAGAGTTGGAATCAACTCAAAAGATTTTATGGTTGAATTTTGAAAAATGTTTGAATGCAGAAAAGCTTATGCCTTGTTATTTTTACCAGGGGTGATCTATAAATCTAAATGGTTTGAATCCAACGGGCATGGATTAAGATTTTCAGTACCTTTCTAAAAAAATTG
Source organism: Avena atlantica (assembly GCA_910589765.1). Taxonomy (NCBI): domain Eukaryota; kingdom Viridiplantae; phylum Streptophyta; class Magnoliopsida; order Poales; family Poaceae; genus Avena; species Avena atlantica. Next base: position 191,186,308 of record OU342738.1, read on the forward strand.
GTTTCATGCATTTTGGTTCAGTGAATCGAGTTGGGTTGATTTTTGAATCTAGGTACAGAACTGTGTTTGAAATTAAATGAATAAAAGTAAATTTTAATTGTTGGGTCACGCGGGACGGTTAACTGGGCCGGCCAACTACGCGCAGCACACGCGCGGGCTGGTTAAGTGGTTGTCCCCACGCGTCAGTGAGACAGTGAGGGGCGAAGCGGTACGGGGTGATCTAGGCCGCACAATCTAATTCTAATCGAACGGCTCTGGTTCATCGTCCATGTCGGGCAGCGCCGGCAAGACAGAACCCTAGCGCGGCAGGTGGGGGTCGTGGGAGGCTCACCGGGGCTCAGGCGATGGTCGACGATGGGGGCAAACGACGAAGTCGATGACGGCGGTTCTCCTGGTACCGGTAGATTCTCCTGGGGCGGCTCCAATCGACAGCGCCTCTCCTCCTCTGCAGTGGCAAACTCCGGTGAAATTCTTGCCACCTGGTGCTCGCCTTACTCCCGGAGTGAGTGGGTGTGATCAGTGAGAGGTGGGGAGTGAACTGGTGCGAAGAAAACGAGCGGAGGAGGTGTCCTTTTATAGTGGATGAAGGGGACCGACGGGCGCGGGCTGAGCTCGTCGTGCTCGATAGCACAAAGGGCTAATGGCATGGGAAATGGTAGGGAGCGGTGTTGTGCTCCCGGGCGAAACTCAACGGCGTGGTGGCGAGGCGTGGGGCGATGCTGATCGGTCGGAACGCGTCGACGCTCTGGGCGGGTCCGACGGCAAATTTAATGGTGCACGGGTGCTCCTGGTCGCGCGGCGGCGAACAAGCATGTCTGGCGGGTTGTTGGAGTGTTGGTGATCACGCACGCAAGCGGCGAGGGCGGCGCGTGCTTTGTGGGCGCTGGTCGAGTGTGGCGCACTGGTGCGCTCTCGGCTCGCACGCAGAGAGGCATGGCAAGCTCGGGCAGTGTGGTCCAGGGGCTGGCAGTGCTCGAGGATTGGACAGGGAGTGGCGATGGACGGTGGAGTGCCTGCTAGACAAGGTTGGCGAGGCTAGTTAGGCTTGTAGCTTGCTGCCGACATTGGGGTTGGCAAATGGGCTCGACCATGGTCACCTTTAATGGCTATGCCAAGCTCACAGTGGTTCTAAGGCTTGTTAATTTGGCTACTTCATCTACTGAGAGTATAGTGAGAACTAGAGAGGGAACAAGGTTGGCCAAAATTACTGCACACATAGTGTTTTGTGTTTGTTTGTTTGCTGTTTACAAGGTGTTTGATGAAATGGCCAAAAAAATCAAATTTGAATTTAGGATTCAAACTTGGTGGGTTTGCTAGGCACATACTAGGGAGTATCTGGTTAGTTGGATTGGTCAAGGGGCACTGGTTTGATTGGGTTTTGAAAAGGTGTGATCTTCACATATTATAAAGATTCAATTTTCACTTGTGATTTGAATGCCGATTGTTTCTGCAAGTTTGAAAGGTGGGCTTTGATTCACTTTTACTTGGTCTAGCAAGGGGTGAAAAGAATTGGAAAGTTTCTGTTTGAAATCTTGGACTAGAAACACTCAAACTGACCTAGTGAGCAAGATTGGCAAAAATGACCATTTGCTTTATTTGATTTGTTTTTGATTTTCTCTTGATTTGTTTCTGCATGGAATTGTTTTATATGATGTTATATTCATATTTAAACCATTTATTGCTATTTAGGTTAATCACACAAGTTCATGCATGCATTTATCAAATCATCACAAACACACATGCATTCATATGATTTTAATTACTCAAAGTTTTTGTTAACCCAAATTTTAGTGATTAGAGTTTGATGATCATTGTTTTATATTTTTGGGATGTTACAAACCTTCCCCCCTTAAACAATATCTCGTCCCGAGATTTGAAAAAGGAAGAAAAAAGATTACCTAGGATTTAAAAAGATCAGGAAACTCCGTCCTGATGTGATCTTCTCGCTCCCAGGTAGCTTTTTCTTCAGTGTGGTTGCTCACTGAATCTTGAGAAACTTGATGCTTCGGGTCCTGGTGGTTCTGAAAGATTCTTCCAAAATACGGATGGGTACCTCGGAATACGGCGGGTCATCGTTGATCTCTATGGTACGGTGATCAATGTTCTTGAAAACTTCAGTCTTCTCCGAAACTTCAAGGCATTTGCGAAGTAATGATATATGGAACACATTGTGCACTGCTGACATTTCCTCGGGTAGTTCCAATTGATATGATACTTCTCCTCGACAATTCAGAATTTTGAAAGGTCCGATATATCTGGGGGTAACTTTCCTTTGAGCTGGAAACACTGCATTCCCTTCAAAGGCGACACTTTAAGATACACGAAATCTCCGATATTGAAAGCGAGGTCTCGACGTCTTTTGTCGGTGTAACTCTTTTGTCTTGATTGGGCGGTCTTGAGGTGCTCACAAATCTTGTGAACTTTCTCTTCTGCTTCTCGTAGGATGTCGGGTCCGAAAATTTTACTCTCTCCTACTTCCGACCAATTTAAAGGGGTGCGACACTTCCTTCCATACATGAACTCAAATGGGTCCATTTGCAGACTAGCTTGATAACTGTTGTTATATGAAAATTCTGTGAAAGGCAGACAGTCTTCCCATTTAGATCCATACTCTAGCACACATGCTCTCAACATATCTTCGAGTATTTGATTTACTCTCTCCGTTTGTCCATCGGTCTGAGTGTGATACGATGTGCTAAAATCCATTCGGGTTCCTAAACCTTCTTGGACTTTCTTCCAGAATCTCGAGGTAAACTAAGTTCCTCGATCCGATACAATGTTCTTGGGGACTCCGTGCAAACTGACAATTCTAGCGATGTATAACTCCGCTAGCTTCGAACTCTGGTATGTGGTCTTGACTGGTAAGAAATGGGCTACTTTGGACAATCTCTCAACTATGACCCAGATAGAGCCATTTCCCCTACTCGAAGTAGGCAATCCGGTGATAAAGTCCATTCCAACTGAATCCCATTTCCATTCCGGAATCTGTAGTGGTTGCAATAGTCCTGCGGGTCTTTGATGTCCCACCTTGACTCTCTGAGATATATCACACTTGGCGATATAGCTTCTGATTTCTCTTTTCATCTTATGCCACCAAAATTGTTCCTTCAAATCCTGATACATCTTTGTTCCTCCGGGGTGGATAGAATAAAGAGTATCATGGGCCTCTTTCAAAATAACTTCTTTCAACTCTAAATCTGCTGGTACACAAAGACGTCCTTTGTACCACAGAACTCCTTCTTCGTCTTCAGTGAATCCGTGTACCTTGCCTGTACCGATACGATGTTTGATTCCGTCGATACTAGCATTTCCTCTCTACGCCTCCTTGATCTGACTGATCAAAGTGGATTGAAGTTTGATGCTAGCCAAAAATCCTTCACTCACTAATTCCATTCGGAAATCTTCCATCTCTTTGTGCAAACTTGTTTGCTCTTTCAAAATCATGGAGTTCAAGCAGCACGGCAATCTGTTAAGGGCATCTGCTACCACATTGGCTTTACCGAGGTGATAGTGAATGTCCAGATCATAGTCCTTGATTAGCTCAATCCATCTTCTCTGCCTCATATTCAGCTCCTTCTGGGTGAATATATATTTCAGGCTCTTGTGATCTGAATAAATCTCACAACGCTTTCCCATCAGGTAATGCCTCCATGTCTTCATGCCTAGAACTACGGCTGCTAGTTCAAGGTCATGGGTTGGATAATTCTGTTCAAGCTGCTTCAGTTGTCGGGATAGATAAGATATAACTATGCCTTCTTGCATTAGCACACATCCTAGACCGATCTTGGATGCGTCACAATACACATCAAAGGGCTTGGTGATATACGACATGATCAAGATTGGGCTGAAATCAATCTCCTCTTGAGTTCTTGAAAACTTGCTTCACATTTGTCTGTCCATTCAAACTTCTTTTCCTTCTTCAGCAATTGGTTCATGGGTCTCGCGATACTCGAGAATCCTTCTACGAACTTGCGGTAGTATCCCGCTAATCTGAGAAATGCACAAACTTGGGTTTGAGTGGTCGGAGCTTGCCAATCTTCAACATCCTTCACCTTCACAGGTTCAACAGCAATTCCTCCGGCTGATACAATATGTCCGAGGAATCCTACCTCCTGTAACCAGAATTCACATTTGCTAAACTTGGCATATAGATGATGCTCTCTAAGGGTTCCAAGAATGGTCCTTAGGTGTAGCTCATGTTCTTCTTCTGATTTGGAATAAATCAGAATGTCGTCGATGAAAACAACGACAAACTTATCCAGGACGTCCATAAAAATCTTATTCATGAGGTTCATGAAATAAGCGGGATCATTGGTTAATCCAAAAGACATGACAGTATACTCGTATAATCCATATCTGGTGGTAAAGGCAGTCTTTGGAATATCCTCTGCACGAATTTTGAGTTGATGATAGCCAGTTCTAAGATCAATCTTAGAAAACACTTTGGCACCAGTCAACTGGTCAAACAAATCTTCTATCTTCGGCAGTGGGTACTATTCTTAATGGTGACATCATTCAACTTCCGATAATCTGTACACAAATGGTTACCTCCATCTTTCTTGTCCACAAACAAAACAGGTGATCTCCAAGGTGACGCACTTGGTTGAATCAATCCAATTTCCAGCATGGCATCCAGTTGTTTCTTTAGTTCTCCTAGTTCAGACGGGTTCATACTATATGGTCTCTGGGCTATGGGTCCTGTTCTAGGTATTAGTTCAATGATAAACTCGATATCCCGATCTAGGGGCATACCGGACAAAACATCTGGGAATATATCGGGGTATTCACAGACTATCCGGACATGGTCAATGGTTGGCTGGGCTATACTCTTGTTGCACTTGAATTGACGGGGCAAGGTTTCAGATACATGCTCGACTGATATTTCGGCTGTACTGGTCATGGTTATGGATTTCTTGGCACAGTCAATTAATCCTTTATGTTTGGACATCCAATCCATTCCTATTACTACTTTCAAACCTTTAGTTCCGAGTACTATTAGAATAGCATAAAAATATATGCCATGGATTCGGATAGGGACGGCTTTGCAAATTTGCCTAGCTTTGGTGGTTGAACGAGGTATTTGAACAATCATAACATGCTTCAATTTGGTTGGTTGAATCTTACTAGTGCATGCAAATTCTTTAGTAAAAAATGAGTGCGATGCTCCAGAATCAAACAACACTCTTGCAATTACCGAGTTAACAGAAAACATACCCAACACGAACTTTGGCGCTTTCTGGGCTTCTTTAGCATGCATGAGAAAGAGATGGCCGTTGCGGTTGAGCGAGTTCCTTGGGGCAAACCTTCTTACAGGTTGAACACGACGCTGCTGCTGAGATGGGGCATTTGCATTGGGGGCTGCGGCAATCTTCTTGGGGCACTCATTGGAATAGTGACCCTTGGTTCCACATTCATAACAAGTCATTTGCGACTTTTCCTTCGCTGCAACAGGCACAACATTGCTTGCAGTCCTCGGGGCAGTGTTGGTGGCAGCATTGTTGTTGTTGAACTTGGGTGGTGCACGGTTGAAATTGTTGGAGTTGCCGGGGTTGTTGTTGTTTCCTCCGGGCATTGGGTTTCCACGGTTGGGATAGGTCGGACGGTTCATCGGGGGTCTGTTGGTTCTCGGGGCAAATCCTGGAGATGGGTTGGGGCGATACTTTGGTGTACGGTGGGTTCCTGGCTGATGCATCATGCGACGCTTGCGGTTCTCATTAGCTTGATTGATCTTTCCTTCCATCTGAATGGCAGAGTCAACTAAGGCTTCAATATCAGCAAAGGGGATATTCACTAACACTGTCTACATCTCATCGTGCAGACCATTCAAGAATCTATCCTTGTTCTTGGCTTCAGTATCTATCTCATTCGGTGCATACCTAGCCAATGACAAGAATTTGTCACGGTATTCCACTAATGTCATCCTTCCTTGCTTCAGTTCTCTGAATTCATCTCTCGTCCTCTTGATTAAACCCGGTGGCACATGGTTTATGCTGAACTTGACTTTGAAATCTTCATAGGTCATCAGCTGACCTCCTGTCATTGCGCGAACGCTGTTCCACCATGCCTTGCATCTCCTGCCAGATAGTGGGTAGCAAACAATACTTTCTCGTTAGCTTCCACCCCTGCAACTTCCAGATTGTTCTCCATGGTTTGCAACCAATCATCTGCATCTACGGGCTCTTCTGACTTAGTGAAAATAGGTGGATTGGTGTTCTGAAAATTCTTGAGCTTAGATCCATGGTTGTCCTGATTTCCATGGCCTTGAATGTTGTTGGCCATCTGGCCTATCTGTTGAAGGGTGGCTAAGTTGGCTTGACGTTCGGCTCTTTCGGCTTCGCGGTCAGAAACCAACATTTGCAAGATCTGCAACATCGGTAATGATTGGAATTGCAATCATATAAAAGAGTTATCGCACTAGTAACATAACAGGATTATTCTCAAGTGAATATCCCTCATATCACTAGATAACTCTTTATTATTGCTAGGATGTGTCCTACAGGTTATACCCATTAACTAGGTTTTGAACCTAAGGTCAAAGCATATGCTCTGATACCAACTGCGGTGACCCAGCATACCACTGCATGATGTAGTATACTATAGTCGTTGACATAACACCAATGAAACATCGTTCACTAGTATTACATCCCTCATAATGGCACAACAAAAACACAGCGGGTCCAATACATGGCTAAAGGTTACAATTCACTCTTTACATAAGATCCAGATAACACTCTAGGTTCAAGAGAGAGAAAGAACTTCTTATGGAGAAGAATCAAAGATAAATAACGCAAGAACAATTATACTATTGCGTCTAGTATTCTGGCTAAGAGGTTGGCATTGCTGCTATCGCAACGCACTACAGAAATAGGTTCTTTGGCTAGAGATTGTATTCCTATTTAATCAATAACTTTGTCTTCACTTGAGTTGAGGTATATGTTGTCTTCCTTGTCTTCATTGAAAAGCTTTAGCTGAGCATGATAAGTCCTGGAGCATAACTTGATGTAGACATCATTTTAGTGGCTTCAGAATCTAGCAAGGGTTAAGAAGATACTTTGAGTACGAGCGTACTCAGCAAATTCACTAGAAAAGGAGTGCTTCATGCACTATAACTACAGCCACAGACCGTAGGTCGTAGGCAATGCAAGTTTTTTTATAAACATTTCTTCAAAGGTTGCTTTTATTCTGAAAAGCTATGTCCGTCAGCCTTCACGGGTTTACTAGAACTTTCATGGAGTTCCTTTCCCACCGCGTTCGCAGCTCCTTCCCGGAACAGGGAGTAACAAGTTACAGTTCTTACACTCTGCAGAGGTGCGTTACTTTACCCATGAGATATCAACTCTTTGTTGCACAACCGGGCAACTTATTCCCGTCCACAATTCCATGATGTGGGGCCCAGAAGATGATCCAAGCCAATCACTGCCCCCTTCGCGACCTCGCATGCCTCCTTGGTGTACACCATGCCCACATATTTGATTACGGTAATGGTTTATACAAACCGTAAGATGCCAGAACTATCGTGGGACGATGAGGGTTCCACCCATATGTTGCATATCCTCTACGAATTACCAATTAATATGCTCGCTACAAGGATAACAGCCACGACCTGCACATCCGGCTTCATGCGAGAGGAAGAAGATACAGCTGACTTCTCCGTCCCATTCCAAATCTCATGGTCAGCGCGTAATATACGACGCAAGAATCACTGGCGACATTGGTTGTTAAGTCCTAGGTGATATAGTTCTGAATAGTGGTATTCCAACTGTCAGATTTAATAGGTTAGCTGATCACCCTGGATCAGTAACCAATAGTTCACATTATTATCGAAAATAGTGTTTTTTAGACCCTTTTCAAATGCAGGTGATAACAACACTGGATTTGTAAAATACTTTACAGAAAATAAACAAAGGACATGAGCAAGTGTGAACTTGCCTTTTGTGATTGCAAGATTATGCACTCATGGTCTTCGAGTCAGTGTATAAGATCCAAAATCTGAAATCAACATCATTGGTCCGGTAAGGACTAATGTTTAAATAAGCAATATGCTTTTATGCATAAGTAATGTGATGCACGTTCTAAACGCAAATCCCGGGGATAACATTGTCCTAGGGTTTGGATTCCGAAAATGGTTACTTTGGAATGTGTGGTCCTTTTAGATAAGTTTCATAGTTGTACTTTTATTAGAGTTTATGATTGGTTGTAAACAACACATATGTAGGAGTAAAGTATACATACTTATTACATACTAGTTAGGATTACTTATACAAGAGTTCTTATTTAAAGTGGCAAAAATGATAACCTTCAAAGAAAAGGTTTCTCTTCTAAGGTCTAAACAAACTTTCTGGGTAGGTGGTTGATGTTATTTGTTTTCTCAAATGGTTTGGCTCGAGTTGCTTTATAATTTAACTACTTCAGACCAAAGTTAACTATAAAACATATAGTAATGCTTATAGTGTTATATTAAGATTCTATAGACTAAAGTTAACTTTAAAAACAAAGATGATTTTGAGAGTATAATAATTATAACATTTGTATCTAGTGTATCTGAAATGTTACCTTTAGGTTACTTAAGAATGGTTATTCTTTTACATGGGTAATGGTTTCTTGATTCTATAATAGAGTAATATCATTTATCTTTTATAAATAAGTGAGTATAGTTTATAAACCAAAACATAATATTACTTAACTACTTATGGATTTATATAGTGTTGTGGTAGTTTTTGTAATTTGGTAGTTAATATAGATAGAAAAGGTTTGGTATATTCATAAGTTGCTCTTTAAGGTTTTTATTATAAGTAGGAATCTTTTTAGAATAAAATCTTCATTTAAGGTTGAAGATAATTTAAATAAAAGGTATTTATAATGTTTTGAATTATTGAAGCTTAATTTTATTAATTTTTTTAAGATTAATACTATTTATTAAACTTAATTTACTTATTTTAGAAATATTAATAAGTTTTATTTATCCTTATATTAATTATTAATGAAGTAAATAAGTTTAAATTTGAGTTATTAAAGTTTTTAACTTTTTAGTTAACAAAAAAGTGGAATATTATATTTTTATCATATAGGTATTATTCTTGTGAACATTTTGGTATATTACACTTATTTTTGTGATTTAAAACTAATAAGATATGATTTATGTAATACTTATTATTTTATAAGGACTTAATAAATAATAAATATTTAATTAAGTGGAATAATAGTACATGATTATGGTTTCAAATAATATTTTTTCTTTTTCTAAGATTTTTGGTATTTTATTTATATTATTAACATTTATCATTATAAAAATTTGAATTATCAAAGTTTTATTATTTATAAAACCTTTATTAAATAATATTTATTTAAATAATTATCATAAGAATATTTGCTAATAAGTTTAAGTTGTTGATTTTATTTTTCTACAAATTTTCATATATTATACATATTTTCTGAATTGTAAATCAAAAGTTATTAATTAAACAAAAATTAATCATTTATTTGATTTCTGGAATATTATTAATTGAATTATAACATTGTATTTAACTCTCAACAGAAAATACTTTTTATACCGTATCAAGAGCTAGCCCCAGTCACTGACTAGTGGGCCAGTGTCCACCTCATCTCATTGGTTAAAGAAAATACATTTGTTACTGACCTTCTCTCTACTCTCAGTCGATAACACATGGGCCCTGGGCCACGTCACTCTCCACGCAGGACAACGGCCAGTCAAACTAGCTAACGTGGTGCGATCATGACGTAACGATGGAGTTAGCATCACCACCGCCGCCAGAGGTTGGTCGCCGGCGACGATCTACTGCGCCCTACCAAGCGAGATAAGCCTAGTTCGAATAAGCGTAACCTACTGAACCTAATAGTGGCATCGCCGCTCAGAAATAGTCATCGGAGCTTTAGCTCCGACGGTGGCTGGCGGTGGCTTACGGTGAAACGGCGGTTTACAATGAGATCAGACGATTCAAGGATGCTGGAAAGTTCAGGAACTCACCCTGATGATGATTGAGTGGGGCGAGGACAGGCGCGGTCGGAAATGAGCTCCCTGACGAGGATTCTGACGAACTGCTGCAAAGGGGAACGGCCAAATTCACCCGCTCCAGTGCTCCCCTTGATGCAAGGTTCTACCCAGAGGACCTACGGAGGACGGCGCTTCTCCATGGCTGCTCAGAATGGTGTGGGGAGACGTGGTTCGACGGCGAGGAGTGGCTCCGGTGAGCTAGGGTTTTGGTTCCGTCTACATCTGCGAGGATAAGGAGGAATTGGGGATAAGGTTTGAGGCAGGGCGTCGTGGTGGCCTTCTTATCCCTTCCTGGATCGACGGCGAGTATCTTGGTGCAAGGCTGACGATGACGATGGCATCGAGCGGCGGCGAGCTCCGCCAGCGAGTTGCCTGTGTGCGTGACGATGACGACGATGCAACTTTTACGAATAACCCCCTGGCAACTTCTTCATCTCAACCCGCGGTCCTATCCTGACCCCTCTTGTTAGTCATAGACAAAAAAAATCCGGGCTGGTTACTGGGCTGTTGTGGGCTGCTCAGGGGCATCGGAGAGGTGTAGGGCTGTTGGGCCACGACCAGGTAGTATTTTTATTTGTTTTATCCTTTTTCTATTTTTTGTTTTCTTATTCAGATTTGAATTTGATTTATATTTTGAACCTTTCTTTGTATGATTTGTTTATTGGATATTTACAACAATACTAAAATATACTTAGTCTCATTTGTGAAATTTTATTATATCATTTTTTTGTATTTCTTTTAGTTACTTCATATGAACCCCCTTGTTAATATTTTATATAAGCTTTTCTTATTATTTTTCTCTCCTATTTTAGTTGGGGATTTCTTGAATGATATATTCTTATTTGTTTATAAACTTAACTCTAATTGGCTTATAGTTTGAATATAAATTTTTTATTTATAATGATCCTGGATCATTATTTGGTTCATGAAACATAGAAGACATTGAAATGGTTATTACTATTCCCATTAATTTAGAAAACGGAATGTGTATGTTCTATTGTGATAAACAAAGAAATTTAAGGTTTTGAATTATAAATATTTACCCTAGAGTTTAGGGTTTTAAATATACTTAGATTCCTTTTTTGGATATGAGTAAAGAATTAATAACTAAGCATATTGTTTTCGGTTTGTGATATTTGATGACATCAACTTTCATAAAGGAGGGTTTTAATTAGAATATTTTATGGAAATGAATTGATAAATATATACTTAAGCACATATAGTTATGATGGTTGGAAGTAACAGAGATATGCTTATGTAATTTGCTATAGGGAAATATTTCTATAAAGTGTTATAGACATCAGATAATGGATCAACAGTATGGGATCGATATTAAGGTTGATTTGAGATTTAGAGTTGATTGCTTAACAAGATTAAAATAGGAAAATGATTTATAACATATAATTATATTTCACAATCTTGGATCTCTAATTAAGGAATTCCTTTTCTAGATATAATACTTCTTCCTATCCATCATCATGGTTAGTATGATGGGCTTACTTATTAAAATCTTCTTATTCATATATCATTCTTCTAAGCTTATGGATGAATCCAATGAGTTTGATACAAAAGTATTTCATAATTTTCTCATATCCTTGCTTGGTTGTATTACTATTCTTCTATTGATAAACTTCCATCCAACCAGTAGTTCCTTCAAGTTCACTCACAATCTTCCTTAATCTTCCATCACTAATGTATCTCTATTAGTTGTATGCATCCAACTACCTTTCTCTAAAGTTAACTATCCTTTAATATGAATAAGATCACTTCTATAACTCTATATTATACTAGCTTAAATTTAATAATATCATCCTGTATTCACTTTATTCCCATAACTCACACTCCAACCCTAAATTAAATTTATGTGGTTTGTAATGGATACTCTAGGATAACTTATCTCTACTAAGGTTCCAATCATGTTCCGCCCACCATTATTATTTATACTACATATAAGCATTCAATATAGGTGGCTAAAGCATTACCATTATAATTCTTTAATCATGTATTGCTTAAGTTCTTAGTTGGCTAAGCAAGGTTTTATCTATCCTACTTTTCCATTATCTTGAAATTATCTTCTTAATATCTCATATTGGATTAAGGTTATTTATGGACTATGCCCTCTTTAAAAGATTTAAGTAGATGTTATGATAAGATCAAGAAATAGTAGATCAAAGATTGATAGTTAAAGAATTTGTGAATCAATGGTTGATTACTCAAAATTGACGAACAACAGATATTAAGATAGGTTGCATAAAGATTAATATGGAAAGAAAGATATATGGTGGATGATCCTGACTTAGTCTCTTTCCAACTCCAACTCATTTAAGAGTTCAAGGTTAGGTATTACTATGATACTCATAGTAGGAATAGATAAAAATAAGATAGGTCAGCACTAATCATTGCATTTTTATTATTCTAGTGGTAATCTTAACTTAGTATTCATAGGTTGGTATGGTGAATTGTATGATATGATCCCTTAAGGATCATATATGAATCATTTAAGCAATGTATTATGAGTGACATTTATTATATCTGGTCTACCCTTAGACCAAATCATGTTTAACCAAATAAGGTTTTAGCTAAGGTCATATTGAAACTTATCGCAGTTAACTTGATGATCTACTTCAATTCCATCAAGTTAAGAGAAGCTTCAATCACTTTGACAAGTTTTATTTAAAAGCATGAAAATTATTCAGATTTTCTATCCATGAGTGCAATGCACACATCTGGGTTCAGCTTATTTCTAAGATCTAATGCTGGGATGCTATAGAAATGGTCTGATCCTTCTTGGCGGAGATAGCGTACTTGTGGTTGGCGTAGGAACGTGCATTGTCCAACTCCTTCTGACGGTCGTACATCATGAAGTTGAGGTGGTCCAATTGACTCTTCATCTCGTGGTGATATGGGGCCTCCAATGGTTGTCCCATAACATCATGCCTTGGGTAGAACTCAAAGCGGGTACCCTTGATTTGATTGATACTCTGCCCACACAGACGGGCAAGAGCTTCCTGCATTGCCCTGGCAAGTCCATCGAGCCAATTGTTCTCTCTTAAGGTGAATTTTATTCCCTCTGCAGTGGGAGGTTCAATCTTTCCTCGGAGACTTGCAACAACTAGCCACTACAGATCTTCTCCTTCCTGATCATTGAGCTAAGCTCCGAAGAACCCGGGGTGCGGTCGCTCCAGCATCTCCGACAGCTGGTCCAAGTCACGCTCAAAGATGAGGTCTCCTCCATTCCCCAACTAATAAAACTTGATGTACTTCTCGTCCATCAATAAGAATAGAGGATGAGTAAGTTAGTAGAGTGATCAAGTGTGTCAAATTTTATGTAAGTTTGCAAGAATTTTTTAGGAACATGAATTTTCATGAAAGAATCCAAGTGATAAGAATGAGAATAAGTTTTTGTAAATACAAAATTCCTTTGGTTTTGAAACTAAGTTTTTGATTCAAACATCCATTCTAACTAGGGTCTCCTATGGTCAGGATGGCTCTGATACCAACTTGTCAACACCCAGATTTTTAATCACAGATGCCTGTTATGCCATACATCACAATCCCAGGATTACCATTTTTGTGAGACATAACAGATTGGATATCACAGTACATCATCCATTACAAACCATACATAAGGTCTTACAGAAATAAGGATCTCATGATTTAGTTCTTAATACAATTCAAGCAGCAGAATAACATAATAGTAATGATAACGTAGGCGAAGCTCCATCTTCGGGGTCACAGGCAATGCTGACGATGGGAGATAATCCTAGTTGTCGTAACCTTCCTACGGTCCGTCATCCTGATACTCCTCTTCATAGTCTGGCCACTGGAATAGCCAAGGAAAAAGCCATGAGTACTCTTTAAGTACTCGCAAACTAATACTAACAAGTAAAGCGGGGTTTTTTCAGTAGGATACTAAGCTCTATGGTTGTTTTGCAAAAAGCCAGATTTACCTCTACTAAGTTCAGAAGCAAATAAAACTAGTTGGAAGTTTTATAGATACTAAGTGGGAACTTGAATTTCATATCACAACTCTGTTGTGGTCAAGTCAAAGTCACAAATCATTTCAAAAGTTGTTTTGAAAACATCTGACGGGGAAACAGTATGGCCACTCCAACTGTCCATAACCGCGGACGTGGCTATTCGAATAGTTTGACACTCTGCAGAGATTGTACACTTTCACCACAACATTCGATACATCTATCAAGAACAAATCCTGAATTCACCATACTCAGTATGCGGATAATCAATCCTAACCTTTCAATTACATGCCCTAGTATAGGCACCTCTCCTGTGAGTTTGGCCTCCCAACCATGACCAACTATCATCTTGGGTACTGCACAGGTGGACAATCTTCACAAGGTAGCCTCAGCTTAGACCTTGGCCGCAAGGGAACCCATACTAAGGTATATGAATTTCCAGTCAAGCCCTACCCAATTTTCGGGTATTGTGGTTGTACGGTAAAATTGGAATGGTATTGCATCCAGACAACCATCAATTTTATAAAGGGCTAAGGCTCATGCCTCAATATTTTTCATCATCAAAATCATCTGGTGTTCAAGAACACATGGCAAAACTGTTCAGTAGAATGACTCATCATTCTAATGTTTTCATAACCATTTTCACCAAGTATTCCCAATCTAAGTTGATCAAGTTTTATGCTTAGCACTAGCATCTACAAGTGGGGGTAAATACTAATGAGGGGTACTAAACAAGTGGGTATCAACTAAGTTCAATCTCATGCCTTAGGATGACATCAAGATTATCTAACTTAGGCCAAGTTTTATGCTCTTTATGCTACCTTCAATTATCTTTCTAGAATCTACAAGTCACTAAGTAAACTTTTGATAGAAAGCTTTAAAAAAATAAAATAAAATACTAAGCTTGCAAATAAAAATAGGATGGTGTGTCAAGTGGGTATAATCACATATGCTTAAGGCATATAGTTGGCATAGTAACAAGCAAGTATAGCTTGCATAAGTAGGGTATCTTGCAAGTGTTAGCTTGCCTTGTGCAGAGCAGTGGTTGAAGTTCTCCTTGGCTTCTTCCTCGTAGTATCCTCCTTCCTCCTCGTATCCTTGGTCGGTACTAGCATCTATAAATAAATACGAGGTAACACAATCACCAAACAATACTTAACTATTGCTAATCATCACACAAAGGTCCACACTAGATGATCTATCATCATCACTAACATTACAAGACTAAAGCACTTGTCCCATTTATTTTATTTTGAGAAAAGTAATTTCTACTCATTGAAAAACTACTTAAGATTTAATATTTTCCAACTCAAAAATGGAATCATGTTGACACATGTCATCACCACATATTTCAGTACATGATAATGTGATTTAAAGCGGTGTCACAATTTAATAAGGTTTAACATTTTTATTTTATTTTATTAAAGTGACTAGAAATGCCTATGTGGCATTCTTTTATTACTTGATCATTATTTCTATAAGTAAACCTATATATTTTTATATATTCTGAAAGTTATGGTCAAATGTGATTTTTGAGAGTTGGAATCAACTCAAAAGCTTTTATGGTTGAATTTTGAAAAATGTTTGAATGCAGAAAAGCTTTTGCCTTGTTATTTTTACCAGGGGTGATCTATAAATCTAAATGGTTTGAATCCAACGGGCATGGATTAAGCTTTCCAGTACCTTTCTAACAAAATTGGTTTCATGCATTTTGGTTTAGTGAATCGAGCTGGGTTGACTTTTGAATCTAGGTATAGAACTGTGTTTGAAAATAAATGAATAAAAGTAAATTTGAATTGTTGGGTCACGCGGGACGGTTAACTGGGCCGACCCACTACGCACAGCGCACGCGCGGGCTGGTTAAGTGGATGTCCCCACGCGTCAGTGAGACAGTGAGGGGCGAAGCGGTATGGGGTGATCTAGGCCGCACGATCTAATTCT
Source organism: Avena atlantica (assembly GCA_910589765.1). Taxonomy (NCBI): domain Eukaryota; kingdom Viridiplantae; phylum Streptophyta; class Magnoliopsida; order Poales; family Poaceae; genus Avena; species Avena atlantica. The sequence goes on from OU342738.1 coordinate 191,202,238, forward strand.
AATCGAACGGCTCTGGTTCATCGTCCACGTCGGGCAGCGCCGGCAAGACAGAACCCTAGCGCGGAAGGTGGGAGTCGTGGGAGGCTCACCGGGGCTCACGCGATGGTCGGCAACGGGGGCGAACGACGAATTCGACGATGGCGGTCTCCTGGTACCGTCAGCTTCTCCTGGGGCGGCTCCAATCGACGGTGACTCTCCTCCTCTGCAGCGGCGAACTCCGGTGAAATTCTGGCCACCTGGTGCTTGCCTTGCTCCGGGAGTGAGTGGATGTGATCAGTGAGAGGTGGGGAGTGAACTGGTGTGAAGAAAACGAGCAGGGGAGGTCTCCTTTTATAGTGGCTGAAGGGGACCAACGGGCGCGGGCTGAGCTCGTCATGGTCGACGGCACAGAGAGCTAATGGCATGGGAGATGGTAGGGGCGGTGATGTGCTCCCTGGAGAAACTCAACGGCGTGGTGGCGACGCGTGGGGCGGTGCTGATCGTTCGGAACGCGTCGACGCTCTGGGCGGGTCCGACGGCAAATTTAATGGCGCACGGGTGCTCCTGGTCATGAGGCGGCGAACGAGCATGTCTGGCGGGTTGCTGGAGTGTTGGCGATCACGCACTCAAGCGGCGAGGGCGGCGCGTGGTCTGTGGGCGCTGGTCGAGTGTGGCGCACTGGCGCGCTCTTGGATCGCAAGCAGGGAGGCTTGGCAAGCTCGGGCAGTGTGGTCCAGGGGCTGGCAGTGCTCGAGGCTTGGACAGGGAGTGGCGGTGGACGGTGGAGTACCTGCTAGACAAGGTTGGCGAGGCTAGTTAGGCTTGTAGCTTGCTGTCGGTGTTGGGGTTGGCAAACGGGCTCGGCCATGGTCACCATTAATGGCTATGCCAAGCTCACAGTGGTGCTAAGGCTTGTTAATTTGGCTAGTTCATCTACTGAGAGTATAGTGAGAGCTAGAGAGGGAACAAGGTTGGCCAAAATTACTGCATACTATAGTGTTTTGTGTTTGTTTGTTTGTTTGCTGTTTACAAGGTGTTTGATGAAATGGCCAAAAGAAAATCAAATTTGAATTTTGGATTCAAACTTTGTGGGTTTTCTAGGCACATACTAGGGAGTATCTGGTTAGTTGGATTGGTCAATGGGCACTGGTTTGGTTGGGTTTTGAAAAGGTATGATCTTCACAGATGATAAAGATTCAATTTTCACTTGTGATTTGAATGAGGTTGCCAATTGTTTTTGCAAGTTTGAAAGGTGGGATTTGATTCACTTTTAAGTGGTCTAGCAAGGGGTGAAAAGAATTGGAAAAGTTTATGTTTGAAATCATGGACTAGAAACACTCAAAGTGAACTAGTGAGCAAGATTGGCAAAAATGACCATTTGCTTTATTTGATTTGTTTTTTATTTTCTCTTGATTTTTTCTGCATGGAATTGTTTTATATGATGTTATATTCATCTTTAAACCATTTCTTGCTATTTAGGTTAATCACACAAGTTCATTCATGCATTTATCAAATCATCACATACACACATGCATTCATATGATTTTAATTACTCAAAGTTTTTGTTAACCCTAATTTTAGTGATTAGAGTTTGATGATCATTGTTTTATATTTTTGGGATGTTACACATCAGATCCATGCAAACACAACATGCATGATTACAAATAGATTAGATCTTGATCATGAACGGAGCTCACCAGATCTATATATGAAAGCATAAGGAGATACAACCATCTAGCTACTACATGGACCCATAGTCTAAGGTGGAACTACTCACGCATCATACCGGAGAGAAGGCCTCCGGGATGATCTCCCCTCCAGCAGGATGCCGGGAAGAACTTCAGATCCCCCTGATCTAAGGACGACGGTGGCGGCGGCTACAGAAGGTTTCGTGGAGATTTGATCGGGTACTTATGGTTTCTGCATCGGGGCTTCTTATAGGCGAAGGGGGAGGCTGAGGAGGTTGCCAGGGGGTCAAACCCTACCCAGGCGCGGGGCAGGGCCCACCCACGCCTAGGGGGGTTTGGCTTCCCTGGTACGCTTCTCCGTCTCCCCTCTGGACTTCTTGTTCCCCACGGAAAGTTATTGACTTTGGCTTTTGTCCCGTCCAATTCCGAGAATATTTCCTTACTAGCTTTACCAAAAACAGCAGAAAATAGGCAACTGGCACTGTGGCAACTTGTTAATAGGTTAGTACCAGAAAACATGTAAAAATCACCTCGAAGTGTAGACAAAGCAAAACAAAGTAGATACTAAACAAGCATGGAGCATGAAAAATTATAGGTACATTTCCGATGTATCATACACCACCCTGGAAGGGGGCACTTGGGATGTGCCATGCCCTGAGGGGCTGGCCGCACCATGCCCTAGGTCAACTCAGCCAAGGACAAGGAACGGGGAAACAAACTCTAGTTTGAAAAGCCAAATCCTAGTTTGAAAGTAAAAAAAGTCCTAGTGGAGGAAGGAAAGGAAACCTTGACGGACAAGGTTTCCCTCTCCCTCTCCTTGCCACCGGCCAATAGGATTTGGGGGAGGACTCGGCCAGGACTGGGAACCCTGGCCGCCGCCCCTCCACCCATATAAGGAGGGGTGGGGGCGCCCATAGCCTCTCATCCCAAACCCTAGCCACCGACGCCTCCCCTCTCTCCTCCATACAGCTGCTCCGGCTTAGGCGAAGCCCTGTAGTAATCTCTTCTCCTCCACCACCACCACACCGTCGTGCTGTTGGGATTCTGAGGATATCTACAACCTCCGTTGCCCTGCTGGAATAAGGGAGAGGAAGGTCTTCATCTACTATCATATGTGTGACCGACTACGGAAGCTCTGCCGGAACGTGGCGCCAGAAGGATCGTCTTCGCGGTCTTGAGATCGGCAAGTGGTTGACTACATCAACCATGAGATCTGAATCTCGTTAAACGCTTTGGATCTATGAGGGTTAGTTCTCTACAAACTCCTTGTAACGATCTCGCAGATTAGATCTTGGCGTTTATGTGTTCATGCGATAGAATTTTTTTGTTTTCCATACTACGAACCCCTACACATTTTGGCCAGAATTTTCTCCTGCTGTTGCATCTACCCGTGGAGCATAAACAGGAGGAACACAAATAGGCACAATAGTAGACATATGTTCATCATTTTTTTGTGCAACCTCGAGGGTAGTGGAGGATGGAAGAAGAAGAATTTCCTTTTTAAGAAGAGCACCGACATTGGGATGAAGTTCTTGGAATGGAAAGACATTTTCATCGAAGACGATATCACAAGATATATAGACACGACCTGTGGAGACATCTAGGCATTTAACACCTTTATGAAGGGGACTGTAGCCAAGGAAAACACACCGCTTGGAGAAAAAATCAACCTTCCTAGTGTTATAAGGACGGTGATTTGGCCAACAACCACATCCAAAAGTTTGAGAGCATCATAGTCTGGTGTAATTTGTAGAAGTCGTTCGGTAGGAGACTCAAGATTAATGACTTTGCTAGGAAGTAAATTTATGAGAAATATAGTTGTGACAAACGCTTCATCCTAATATTTAAGAGGCATGGATACATTAGCAAGCAAAGCCAGACCAACTTCAACAATGTGACAGTGTTTTCTCTCAGCGGAACCATTTTATTGGTGGGCATGTGTACATGAGACGTGATGAGTAATACCAGCTTTTTGGAAAAAGGCATTGAGTTTCTCATACTCAACCCCCCCCCAATCAGTTTGCATAGTAATAATTTTCCTATCACACTTACGCTCAACATACTGTTAATTAAGAAAAGCTTGATAAACATCAGAACGCTTTTTAAGCGAATAAATATAAGTGAACTTGCTAAAGTCATCAATAAAGCTTACATAATAAACATGTTTCCCAACAGAAATAGGTGCAGTACCCCTTACATCAGAGAAGACTTGCTCAAAAGGAACAGTGGATCGACTAGTGGAGATGGGGTATGGCAACTGGTGACTCTTGGCTAGATGACAAGAATCACATACATATGGAGTTATTCTGGGGTGTAAGCTATCTTATTTCTTCTAAGAACTTGTTGAACGTCAAACGAAAATGGATGTCCTAAGCGACGATGCCATGTAGATGATGATAGCTTTATTGTGATGAAAGCATGCTTGGAGGACTCGGTGGAGATGGGCACCAAAGGATAAAGTCCTCCATAGCAGGGGCCTCTAAAGAGAATTTGTCGAGTTTCTTAGTTCTTGATCAAAAAGAAGAAATGGTGGAACTCAATAAAGACATAATTATCAAGAGTAAATCGATGAACAAATAATAGACTTTTAGATGCATTTGGAACATGTAGAACATCATGGAGACCGAAAGAATTATGAGAGGTGCGCAAAACTGAATGACCAATGTTACTAATGTGCATACCTGAGCCTTCAGCAGTGTGAACATGGTCTTGTCCATTGTACTTCTTATGAGTATGGAGCTTGTTCAGCTCACTGGTGAGGTGATGGGTGGCTCCAGTGTCATAGTACCAGTTGGTGTCGACTCTAGTGAAGTTGGCACCTTTGTTCCCACAGTCTCCATCACCACGGGGATCATCGCCATAGCGCCACCAACAGTAACGAGCGGGATGCCCATGGATGTTGCAAATCTGACAAGTGGTATTGACATACGGAATGGGTTGACGGTCACGCCGGCCGCGCCCACCACCATCACGTCTGTCTTCATCATCACGACGGTGAGGACGATCATCATCATGTCTTATGCCTTGATAGACACCTCCATCACGACGGCCCTGGTCATCACGTCGGTCACGGTAATCGCGACGGTCATGATAATCTGGCTGGCGGCCACGGTCATCACCATGGCCCTGATCATCATAGCGCGGGCACTCATCATACTGCTGCTGGCGGGGACGGTCTTCCTGGCGCGGGAGATCAGAGCCACGCGGAGGTCCACCACCACGGTGTGCCATGTTGGGCGAGGAGGCAAAGCCCTCCTCAGTCTTGTGCATGCGATCATAATCCTGGACCTGCGCGAGCAGATCGTCGAGGGTGGTGCCGGGGTTGGCATTGACAGCAGTACGGATAGTGTTGTAATGACTTCTGAGACCCTTGAGGACGTACCATATCAGCTCATCGGCGTCGAGCGGTTTTCCCACAGCAGTCAGTTGAGAAGCGATGGATTTCATCTTGGTGAAGTACTTGTCGGCGGAGAGATCGTTCTTGCGGGTATCATTGAGGGAGGATCGAAGTTGATGCACCCTGGTCTTGGGCGTGGAGGATACATGGGCGTTGATGGCAGCCCATGTTGCGGCTGAGGTCTCACACCCAACAACATGCGCAAGCACATCTGGAGAGAGGGCATTGAGAATCCAGCGGAGCACCTGCTGGTCATGAGAGATCCAGGCAACGTACTCGGGGTTTTCGATGGTGACCTTCTTCTTGTTGATGTCCTCCGTCTCCGGATCTTCTGTGGCGCCTCCTTGTTCCCTTCAACGAGCTCGAGAACACGGGCACCACGAAGAGCCGGGATGACAATGGCCTTCCAGATCAACATGTTTTCATGTGTGAGCAGCTGAGAGGGTGGGGAACTGAGAATCGTGGCAGATGATGTCGATGAAGACATGGCGATGGTAAGGTTTTGGATGCGGCGGTGGCAGTGGATCTGGGAATCCGGTGCGGCAGCGGCGTTTTTGTCTTGGATCTTGGGCGTCGATGTCTCGACGCGGCGGCACAAGGTGTACGGCGGCAGAGACGGTCTTGATCTTGATCGTGGTTTTTAGGTCGTGGTCTTGGCTTGAGGCGGCGGCGACAGTGTGCAACGACGGTTTGGCTGTGGTGGCGGCGGCGGTGTTTTTTTAGGGTTTCGGTGGCAACTAGAGCACGGAAAAAGGCGGCTCTGATACCATGTTTGTGTTTGGTGGAACGATGAGTACCCATAGGGGCATCGGTTGTGTGTTTATATAGTGTAGGAAAAAACCCATACCTAAGGTGTACATGTACGTATCGGAGTACTGCTCCGTACCCATACGCGTGTTCCATATCAGACATTCACCAGGACCTTAACATACATGTCGTTCACTAACGGCCTCAACTGTGATCAGTGGCGGACCTAGGATTTTACCGATGGGTATGCCCATAAAAAATTTAATGACAATTTTGATAAAATATATTACTTGCATTGTAAAGCGAAAAGAAATAACAAATAATAGCTGAAAGATTAACTTAGAATGTTGCACAAATTACCCCATAAATACTTAAAAGACAACTAATAGTCTGGAATATGCATAAAGAAACTTACAATACTATTTCTTCGACTTGACTGGGCTACGGTTTCTTAAGGTCATGAAACTCTCGATTATATCATCCTCATCCACTTCAAAGAAAATATCCCGCTCTATGTATGTGACGAGACAATCATCCAAGAGACTATCACCCATCTTATTTCTTAACTTTGTTTTCACTAAAGTCATTGCAGAAAACACCCTTTCAACACTTGCCATCGCCATCGGTAGAACCAATACTAATTTCAAAAGCAAGTAAACCATATCATACACTCTATGTCTCTTTGTCTCAACAAGCTTAACTGAGAGGTCAACAAGACTCTCTATGCCTTGGAAGATATCATCTCGTCTCATGTCGGCAATATAATTATCAAACTGCATTTCAAGCTTTAGCAAATAATTTTCTGGAATATCATTAGGATAGAATTGAGCTAGTCTGCGTATCTTCTGTGCATCAAAAGAAGCAAATGAATTTGAAGGATTTAATGCCGACATATAAGACAGTAACTCCATATTTACCTCATCAAACCGGTTATCAAGATCTTGACTAATTTGATCTATGACACCAATATATACTTCTCTTCTAAAGTGGTCATCATTTGTTTGATTTCGAGCACGAGCATACCTTGTTGATTTTCCATAAGGCACATAATTACCATCCATAGAAGGAACATCAACACCATGTTCAACACAAAACAAAGTGACCCTCTCAAGAAACTGAACCCAACCATTAGACCTCATTTGTTGTATTTTGTCCTTTGCCCCATTAACAAGTGAGATTGCATTAAGAATATCTTGTTCCCTTCTTTGCAAATACTGAGATAATTCATTTGTATATCCAAGAATAACAACCATCAAGTGTGCAAAGAAAACAAACTCAAAGGACTCAAATGCTCCAAGTACATAATGTATCCTTGTCCAATCATCCTTAAATGAGGTATCATCTCCAAGATCGGTGAGCATGTCATGAATTGTGGAAAACATAACAACGATGTTGTATATAGTTTTGAAATGAGATCCCCAATGAGTGTCACCTGGCCTAGGCAAACACATCTCTTGATTTAATCCACTCCCAGTTTCAAGTTCACCACAATCAAGTGCTTTCTTGATACTCTCAAGCCTAGCATTTCGAAGCATGTCATGACGCTTACAAGAAACTCCAACAATATTCAGCAAGAGAGACACTTGATCAAAAAAGCTCACACAATCAGCATTTCCCTTAGCAACAGCAATAAGAACTAGCTGGAGTTGATGTGCAAAACAATGTATATAATAAGCAGAAGGTGACTCTTGCATGATCAATGTTTTTAGTCCTTTAATATCTCCTTTCATGTTTCTAGCTCCATCATAACCTTGACCACGAATTTGAGCCATAGTCAAGCCATGACTAGCAAGTAAATCTTCAATTGCATTCTTCAGTGATAAAGAGGTAGTGTCGCCTACATGAACAACTCCAATGAAGTGCTCACATGGTCTTCCTAATTGATTGACATAGCGCAAACAAAGAGCAAGTTGTTCTTTATGTGATATATCACTAGACTCATCAGCCAAAATTGCATAGGGCTCATCACCAAGTTCTTCAATAATTTTCTTTCTAGTTTCTATAGCACAACATTCAATAATATCCTTTTGTATCTTTGGGCTAGTTAATATGCAATTACCTGGAGCATTGTTCAAAACATACTTATGTACTTCTTCACTGTTTTCTGCAAGAAACTCCAAAAGTTCAAGAAAGTTCCCTCTGTTGCTAGACTCTTTACTTTCATCGTGTCCACGGAATGCCAATCCTTGGTGCAAAAGAAACTTGATACATCTAAGTGAATAAGTCAACCTTATCTTATATAGACGAAGATCCTCATCAGTCCACTTCTCAATGTGATAATCAATTGCTACCTTGGGATTCCTGAAGCCAATGTATCTCTCTTGAGCCGCATTATGTGCCTTAGAACCCATATGTTTGAAAAGTGCTTTCTCTCCTATATTCCAGTTTCTCCAGCCATCAACTGTAAATGTATCTGAGCCAGTACCCTTCTTGAACAAGTAACATATAAAGCAAAACACAGAATCCTTCTTGATACTATATTCAAGCCATTCATGATTATGCATCCATACAAAATTGAACTGACGATCTTTTCCAGAAATCTTTCTTTTTGGAAAAACATGTATGTAAGGTTTGAATGGGCCGTTCATAACATATGTCCTCCGAACTGAATCTTGATCATTGACAGGATAACTTTGAATGGGTTTCCTTTCACCTGGATCACGCGGAAGGTTGTTGATGTCATAAACCAACTGTGGCGATGGCGACGACGGCGGTGGCGGTGATGGTGGCATATCATTCACAACTTCTTCAACTACATTCTCTTGCTCTTGAGTTTCCTCTCCCTCCATAATTTTATCCTCATAAGCTTTTGAAGCAACGGCGGCCTTCTTTGCCGCGTGTTTTTGAAAAAGGGATGCAATGTCTCCACCTCTCTTCTTCATAGCTAAAAATTTAAATTAGAAGACAATTATTTAATAGCATGATAATGTATACGTGAATCTATAAGCTACCGACCATTAGCTTCGCTCGGATGCGCCTTTTAGATTACAAATATCCTAATTTCCTAGGCTCAAGACGATCTTCGAAATAGAAAACATCAAGCCACAAACTGATGTCATACCTTACTTTGTTGTGGCGAGCGTCGTGTCGGTTTTCAGAGTTCAGAAACCTCACGCCGTGTGGGATTGTCGGTGCCCGGCGTCTAGGTCGACAGCCAACAATCTGATCGGATCCTGGCCTGGTTGTGTGAGGCCCGTCGCGGAGTGGCGGCGCACGGCAATCGGCAAGGCGGCGTCGCGTCTCCCACGGCTCCAGGCAAACAGGACGGAAGATTGGAATTGTTAAATCGGTAGCGGAGAGTACTCCTAGTTTTTGGTTTCCTTCCGATCAATAAAGTAGCACACAAAACGTAACCGGCCGCATGTCTGTTTCAGCTGACCAGTTCCGCAACAAATCGATTCGGTGCTATTTTTTCTCAACTAATATACGGTATAGTATACGGTAGCGTTGTCCGGCCGCAGGGTATGCCCCGGCATACCCGGCATACCCTGTAGGTCCGCCGCTGCTGTGATGCTCTTGCGTGCTCCAATTGAGCATCTGACTCGATAAGTCTCTGTTCCAATAAGCCTGCCATATCTGATCCCTGAGACTTCAAAGAGTTTAGCTCCTCATTAAGTTGTACGTTAGTCTGAGTAAGCTCTGACACCTTGCTTCAGCATTTTGTGTTCTACTTTCTGCTTTGGAAATGGCATCTTTAATATGAATGATAATTTTTCCAAATGTGCTTATCTCGGACACTGACGTATTCTGCTCTTTTTCAGTTGCTTCTGCTGATAGCCAATCTTCCAGTTTCCGAACCTGATGCTGTAAAGTGAAGAATTCAGGAGTTGACAGTCTTTGACTCTGCATAGCTTCCTGGCTGGCATTCTTTTCACTATCGTTTTGCATCATCTCTGATGACCCTTGGAAAGCATTTAATTGCACTAATATTTTCTCTAGCTTTGATTTAAGATCACCTTCCCTACGACCTGATGCACCAAGATTTGACTGCACGGTATTAATTCTATCAAGAACCTTTGAAATTCCAAGAAACAACTCGGAAGCATTTTGTGGTGCAAAACGTTCTTTCAGAAATCGCTCCAGCCGATTCCTCGAGGAAATATGATTCATGTTCTACATGACGCAGATTCATTTTGAGCTCTTCTACGACAGCCCCTGAATCACATGCTAGCTTGTTTTCAAAATCTAGTTCCCTTGCTATTGACTGTTCTAATATATGCAGAACATTTCTTTGGTCCCCAGCCCGCGTAGTTGTGTGTGACGGCCCTTTGATGGTTGAGGACGAGAAGAGCTGGGAGCAGCAGGATGGTGGAGAAGACAAGGTAATGGTAGTAGGAGTACTGGAGGTCTTGCCCCATTGATTCCTCGGTTGGGACCATCGCATCGTGCGCCGTCCTTGTGCCTGAAACGCATCCCCTGTGTATTTTTGTAGTGAGCTGCTGGCGCTACCACAATCAGCTGGCGTGGCACGATATGCTTAATTAACGGAAGCAGCAGGAGAACTAGTGCTTAATTCAAAGAAGATGATTTTGATGTAAATCAAATACTATGATGAAATAATCGACGTGCTAAGCTGCCACTTCATCTTGCCAAAATTTCATCAGGACAAATGAATCATGACCAGAAACATGTTGACTTACAACCTTTCATTGTCGTTACTAAATCGTCATGGTTGTTTTTTTATAGAAATCTTATGAAGAAAATCGAATCGTCAAAAGCTGACCACCACTAATGAATTATATTTATAAGAGAGATATATATTCTATATCATCGTTACACGTAAACATATGGGTTCTCCAATTAAAACTCGAGGCGAGGCGGTGACGATATGACGGCGATCGTGTTAGGGCGGCGATGATTCATTCTCGATCGAGTTCCTCTACACGCAGAGCGGTCATCAGTCGATCCTGGGGACGCACGTCTCTTACTTCTACTCGAGCGGAGTGGGTAGAGGTGAGCGGGTCGTGTGGTGGCCTCATATTGATCTAGGGAGATGGTGGCGGTGGACGATGCCGCTGATAACGGCGCGGACACAGGAATTTTGGGGTGGGGTCGTCGAGTGCATTGGCGAGAGGGCCAAATTCAAGTGCTTCTGTTGTGATGGGCTGTGAGAGCCCACGAGCTACAACATGACCAGCCATGGATGGAGATGACTCGACGTGTCAAAAGATCTCATGGGAGGTCGCTAATGGCGGTCGTCGATAGGTAGGGACATGTAACCCTAATCCGCCTCCTAGGACATCTCTGGTACAAATATAGGGTTCCAGCACCTAGACTCTCATCCATAAATTCCTTTGGTTGGTGGATGCGGAAGTTGCTGGTGATTCACGATCTTATGCGCAAGTTGCCGATTCCCCTAGCGGTGCGATGTCAAACGATGGTGGAAGATTTCATCGTGGTGATGGTAGGAGGAATCGGCCTCCTGTTCATTTCAATCGTCGTGATCATGGGAGAGGCCGAAACGTGTGGTATCGGGAGGATGTACTTCCTCTAACACGGCGCAAGGATCTGGTTCTCAGGTACTGGGAAGCAGAATAATGAGATCGAGTAGTGTTCCCTCAAAAAAAAAAGGAGATCGAGTAGTGTTGTTATCACTATTATTATTGAGGGTACTTCTACTTTTAGGCCCCGTTTGGATTGTCGTATTTTAAGCAAAACTAAAAACTGCCGGATAATACGGACATCTCCTTCTTAACCTCTTCACAAAATGAAAACCAACGGACTAAAAAACAACGATCCAAGCGAGACCTTAGGGAAATAGAGAGGGAATTTAACGTGGCGTTTGGGGATATCTGGGGGTGCACTGCTCGTTCCGTTGGGCATAATCAGTATATTATGTGTTCCCCAAATTTGAAAGAAGTGGAATGTGTTGTATACTATGGTGCTTTGATGAGGATGAAAACAATTGATGCTACTGTCAAATTATCAACATGGATTGCTTCAGTTGGTGCAAAAGCAGTGTTACAGAAAGTTTGGGTGAGAGTCAGTAACATTCTTCTGGATAAAACGACTGAGGAAAATATTTATTTTGTGGGCTCTCTTGTTGGTGTCTCTCTGGAGCTTGACTTTCATACCCTGCACAAGCCTGAGTATGTGAGGATGGTGATTGGTTGTAGGGATGACCAGCAATAAATCAACAGCATAACCTGGGAGTGTCAAACAAACCCAAAATTGAAGAGGACAGTCTGATTACAATTTTAACTAGCATGTACAATATATCAGTAGTACCAACAACTCTTACACAAGCATCAGAACATCTGACCAACAACAGTAAAATGTCAGAAGAGATCATAGGAAACTATAATCAAATTTGCCTGTTTCATATTCAATAAGTTTCCCAACAGCAAAATTGCTGCTCACAAATGCACAGAGCAAGCAAAACATAATAGTATTACAGAAAGGCAAGAAAACATTGCCGAAGCCTTACAAACATGTCTAAGAAATTAACATAAGCTGGAGTAACTGTGCTAAGCCATGTAAACTGCCATGTTTCCATTTTCCACTTTGATGTTATTTGTGTTGTGTTTCTAAGGGATAACTATCACCAGAATCTGGTGACACTATTGCAGGGAGAAGGAATGGACACTTCTAGTCGATCTTAACAGATGAGAAGAGGTAATGGATGAAGTAGAATGAGAGCAAGAAGCCAATGGCACCGGTAGATAGCATGATGGCAAGAGCCATGATCAGGGAGTAGCCAAGGTAGAGCGTCGCCGAGACTGGCCCGCTCAGGCTCCTGAGGTCAAACACCAGGTAGTTGATAGAGTATAGGAAGACGTAGAAAGCAACGGAGCCAGAGGCAAAGAAGGCCTTCCACCACCACTTCCAGTCCTCCACGCAAAGATGCATGTAGGTGAGTACCAGAGAAACCTCACCACAGACTATGACCAACAGGAACAGGACAATGAACAGGAAGCCGAACACATAGTAGAACCTCCCCAGCCAGATGCTAGAAAGAATGAAGAAGAGCTCAATGAAAAGGGTGCCAAAGGGCAATGTTCCCGCACCGAGCACAAGCAGCCATGAAGGGAATTTGCGCTCAGGGATCTCTCGTGGAATTTGGTTGGTACGGACAGGGAATTCTATGCTTGCAGCGCGTGTGCCTAGCAAGCCTCCAATAAGAGTGAGTGGCACAGAGATGCAGAACCACAGGGCCAAGAGGGTGAAGAAGAGTGAAATGGGTAGAGCTCCTGTGCTCTTCTTACCCCACAGGATGGAGTTCAGCACAGTCAAGATGATAAAAACAATGCCAGGGAAGAAGCAGGAGGTCAGCCAAGCAACAGATTTCCACCCTTCTGAGGATTGTTTGATAGTCCTCCAGACACGGACACCGACATATCCAGAAATAATTCCAAGGAAGAGGTAGAGAATGATCATTCCAGTCAGGAGCATTCCCCTGGAAGCAGGTGAGAGGAAACCCAGAGCAGCAAACACAATTGTAACAACTGCCATACCAGTGATCTGGACACCGTCAGCGACCATAACACACAACAGCTTTGAGCAGCAGGGCTCTCTGAAAACATCACCAACAACAAGCTTCCATCCTGAGAGCTCCTCGTTCATCTGAGCTTGTGCTTCTTTGTCCATCTCCTCATAACGTGTCAGATCCCTACGGACAGTCCTCAGGAATATGACGAACACAATACCAGCCAAGAAGAAGACGACCATCATCGAGTTCATTATTGAGAACCAGTGCACCTTGGCACCATCCATCTTGAGGTATGCATCCCACCTTGATGGCCACTTGATGTTGCTCTTGACATACTCAACCTCATAGGTGAATGTAATCCTCTCATTTTCACGGATCACCTGAGACTTCTCAAGCTCCAACGGGCAGCTCACGGAGTCAACCTTTTCATACATCTTGAGCTTGGCCATTGCCGCAGGATCACGTTTCACGCTGCAAGGAACGACCTCAAAACCAACAACCTGGAAGCCACTCTTGCGATCAGACTCAACCATGGCAACACCATCCTCACTTGTGACGACAACATCACCTTGCGCCTGGTACGGGTGGACCAAAACCCTGAACTTGAGATGGTTAATGACATAATCCTCGCTGCTGCCCATGGGGTTGTACCCAACCGGGTATCCAGTCCACTGGATCGTCATCCCATTCTGCTCGGTGAACCTCATGACCGGCAGATTGTCGAGGATCATGTTGACCTGGTACAGATTCCGTGCCCGGTTCTTCAACAGCTCGGCCTGCTCCTTGGTGAGAGGGTCGGTGGTGCAGAGGTACACCGACTCATTTACATTGACGCGGAAGCGGTATGGCGAGTTGTCGATCTGGTCACCCATGAGAACCTCGCCGAGGTTCTCGGCACTCTTCTTGACACCTTCCGGGGGCTTGCAGTAGGGAAGGCTGTAGTAGCTGAAGGGCAGCTCGGTCTCAATGGATGTGAGGGAGTTGACCTTAGCCGCGATCTCTTCACCAGGCTCATAGGTGTGCATGAAGGTGCCGGGGAGGTAGAAGGCGTCGACAATGGGTTGCAGGCTCAGGAGAAGGACGAGCAGGGAAGCCGAGATCCACCGGGCCGACGCCATCTTGGGGAGCATGGCGGCAAGAAAATCCCTTGCCTCAAGAACTCCACCTGGAAGCAAATTGTACACAGTAAACACAACAGATCAATTTCATTTCACGGGATTGCGTTATTTATTTTCTTCTTTAGATGTAATCATGAGAACACAGCAACAACATACACAGAACTAGAAACGAAGGCATTTGCGTGAAACAGAGTACTCAATTATCTAATCGACAACATGCATGCACGAAATTAAAAACAGGTGATCTACGAGTGAAGGCCAATATAACCGAAGCTGGACTACGTACTTCACAACCTCCTGAATTTGAATCACGAGGCCAAAAAATTACTAATCTGAACCAAGGAACTTATAAACAGGTAACGGAACGAACATGATCGCCCAGACAATCCCCCGAAATCGACAGCGATAACCGCCGGGAAGAAGGAACTACCGACGACACGAACCCTGTTGCGAATTCTAATCCAACCCAGCGACGAAGGAACGGTACAACAGCAGCAGAGGATCCAGATCCGCCCGCTCCCACGGACGAGCGGGAGGAGGAGAAGAAGATGGGAGAAACGAGCAGAGAAGCTCACCTCAGACAGGCGCAGATCTGGATCACGGGGAAGGGCAGGGCGCGGCGAGGACAAGAAGAAGAAGGCGGCGACCTGGGCGAGGTCAAAACATTGGCGCTCCAGACCCCGAGGCCACGACCCTCTCTGTCCGCCCTCGAGATCGAGGAGAAGGAAGAAGAATCTCGCAAGTAAACGCTCGGCCGGCAAAATCGAGGAGGCCGAGACGCGGCACGAGTAGAGCGCGCCAATCTTTATAACGCCTTCCCCGACATGTATTTTTTTCCTATGCAAAATGACCAACCGCGTGCTTGAATTCGGCGAAATTGCATTGAAATTCAGATGTTTCTGTAGGGATCTTTTGTGAAAATTTCCATTTTGTTAGGCCGGGGGCCAGTTTGGTGTCGCTCCAGGCAAGGTGGGGACCCCACTCAGGGGTTGGTTTGTGGGCCCCGCCGTGGCTTCGCTGCTCTGCTCCTCCACGTGTGGCAGTTTGGTCCTTCGTTTGACCTGGGAGGGTTCGGTACGTTGGCGGGGAGCCTAACGGGGACAGTGACATGTGGGCCACACCAAGTGCCAGAACGGGCTGAGCACTCGGTACAGCTCTACTACCGTACTATACCCGTTACAGATCTGGCCTAACGGGGAGTATTTTCTTTGGCAAGACGCAGTACTCCGTTCCAGATCTGGCACCCCGTCGGTGGAGTTGGTACGGCTCTGGGTCTCGTGGAGGCTGCTGCAAAACGCCAAAGCAGACGCATATACAATTACTCCGTAGGTTCGGGAGTAGCATTTTCGTGGTAAAAAGGAAAGAAATTTAAGCACATGTAAATAGCGTGAAGATGGAATGTAGTCTGAATGAAGCGAGGATTACTTATAATTCAAGTTCAGTGCATCTGACTAGATTTCACACTCCATTGTCTCGAAAGAGCCTTTCATCTCGCTATATTAATATAACAATACTTCATATAACTAACAATAGTTTCGAAAAGATATGTCTAAAAGAAAACAAAAAACAAGATAGAAACTGGCGAATCAACAAAGCAACGGTGACACCCAACTATTGCGTCCTCCAAAAATGTTTCACCACGCTCCTAGCATCGAATCGTCAAATATAAAGCAACACCTACAAAAAGTAAGCGACATCGACGACGTTGCTGCCGGACCAACCGGTCCTAGGGATTTCCCCTGCCACGCCGAAGCAAGTGGACCAAGGGTAGCCACGACGTCCTCCGAGAACAAATGGCGCGGCGACACCGTGTCGGTGCTAGATGAGCAAACGGGGATTTCTCTGAAAAAACCCCATCCAAAACCCTCGGACGTTCCATTGCAAAGGAGCCCTGCGAGGTCGAAGCCTCACCACCACCAAACTCGTCGCCCGCCAGCACGCGCCACCACTTTCAAGAAGCCACCATATCCGTCTCCCTGATGCAACCATCACGAGGCCTGCAAGACGGGGGCAAAAGGCCAGGGCCACGCGGAAGGGAACAACCTCCACCGCCAAAGGCGATAGTTGACTGAACGGGCAATGGGGAATACCGGTACTAGATGGGTCTAGTCGGGCCCCGAGCAGCCCATAAAGCCCATCGTCGCGCTCCAACATGCCGACCACCGGTGCCGCCATCCCCAGCCTCAAACTCGCTAGACCACCTTCTCTAGGGAGATCCGCAGTCGAGCAGGTCGGTCTGTCGCCCCTAGATGGAGCTCGTAGGGCCCAAATCTAGGGTGATCAGACGCCTCCCCGCCACTCTAGCATCGCCTCGCCAGCACCATTGTGTCGTCTTTGCACCTCGGCCGCCAGCCGCACCAGAAGCCTCCTGAGCCACACCGCTACGGGCCGCCACTCCACATGTGCTGGTGAAGTACGACCGCTGCCAGCACCGCATATGTAATGCCCAGTGGCCCGTGCCGGCGGCGACAGAGAGGAGCAGAGAGGGGTGAGAAGATACGGTGGGGTAGGGTTTGCCGCAGCTCGCCCGCGTGGGGGCATGACAGGAGCGACAAACTACCACACTCCATTGTCCAAGAGGCACTAAGATTGGTTTTTCATGAGAGGCACACTAAAATTGTTACAGTCATCTTTTCAGCGACAGATTTAAGTTTAGTTGCGATATGGTATCCATTATTCAGATGCTATATTTTCAGTGACAGATCCTACGGTTGCGACATGGACATGGTATCCATTATACAGATACTCCCGTCACGTATGTTTTTCTTTCTTTCTCTGAGAGATCAATGATGTGTATATCGACGTCTAAACAAACACGCCACCAACCCTAAAATGTTGGACGGAACAACCTCAGAACAACTAGTACTACGTGCATAGAACTAATAATATGCGTGCTCTCAATGGTCCAGCTACGCAAAGGTGACTCTCCAACCTGCCGTGGTGATGCCTCGCTTGGCCACCACACTCCCTTTCTTCCTAACCAAAATAAACAAAGCATCACCGTCACACCACCTCCGGACACGATCCGCACTAGCACTGTATTTGCATGGTCGACCTGCAATTCTTGGCGAACAATCATGCGCGATGTCCGGTGGGCAAAAGGGATGTGGTTGGTGTGAAGAACCCGCGACGTCTACCGACGAGCGAACCGACGGAAGAAAACGAAGTCTCTTCTATCTAAAAAAAACAAACAGAGGGAGGGTGAGCGGAGCTCCGTTGCACGAGCACGATCGCAAAGGGACAGGTTAGCTTGAGGAAGAAAAGGGGCACCTTCCTTGGAGGGTACACTACCTAGTCACACTCCCCCACAACGACCCAACATGATTATGCAGGAACTGCAAGGAATCCCCACATGCCAAATTTTGCGAGGGGTGCAGGATCTGACTATGCATCAGTTTCCCTCTGATATTTTCTGAATCTTTTCAGGTGAAAAGTGTAACTCAAATACAAGTAGTACTAACATACATTCGGTTCTGAATCTTTTCAGGTGAAAAGTGTAACTCAAATACAAGTAGTACTAACATACATTCCGTTTCTCGAAAAAAGAAAGCGTGCAAAAACTGTGGAAGACGATTGAAGTACTCCTATATGAAATTATAGCAGCACAGATCAATGTCAGGTGTCTGGTGCATTTTAGTTTGGCCTGATGGTTATGACAGAAAATAACAGCGCAACGTCAAGGCGGGACAAAACTGCGCAGCAACACAAACAGACAGACACGAATGCGACATCCTTCCAGACAAAAGCTTGGGATGTCTTGTTTGGTCATTAACATGACCGGTCAGTGGTTACTGAATAAAGCAAGGCACCATCCACCTCCAGATGAAACGAAGTTTCAACTGCCATAGGTACGAGAGAATGAAGGGTGAGTGCCCACTGGAGATATCTCTGTGGGGATATATGATTCCTGGTGCGTGCGAGATCTGGTTCTGGGCCACCAAACATCTTCATGGGGTCATGAAGAGTAGAGTCGTGCCACTTCATTTTCACGGTTAAGCAGAAATAGTTCTCTACTTCTTTCATTCAAGGTACATATAAATCTAGTCAAATTCAAATCACTTATTTTCAGATAGAGAAGATTGAACTAAGATGCTCTAGATCCAAGCACAATAATAACTGCATCAATATTTGCACATCTCATTTCCTTATATACGTAGAAACGTGATGTTGACCAACATCGGGTGAGTATGCTTACCTGGACCATTGATAACAGGCTCAACGTGTACAACACCGAGCTGGTGGACACTTAGCAGGAAGGATGACGTCTCCCGACACGTCTCTCATGCATTGCACGCCACCGTCTAGTGCTCCACCGCTGTGCGCCATTGCCGGTGAGTGATGGAAGATGGAAGGTGTTGTTCCGGCGTATCTCGCGATCGTCTCCAGACATAGATTCGGGGATGGTGGGATTTGATTCAGAGTTGAAATTGATATTATGGGATTCAACTAGGAGGGTGATGGATTCGAGATTGGTTGCGACAGATCTCAAGATTTCGGTTGGTGCACAGATGATTTTTTCGAGCTTTGTGGCACGGATTGGGCTCCGTATGACGGAGTTGATCCGTGACACATGACACCTCCCACACCATCGTTCACCGACTTATGTTTCGGTGTGCGGGGTGGTGCGGCTTGGGTGCACGAGGCCGATGGAGTCGATAATGGCGGTTCCGATTGTGGAGGTTGGGCCACAGCCCAGTACTGTTTGCACGCTGATGACTGCAAGTGCATAAATAAATTGTAGCTAGTTTTGAAATAAGAGTATCGAACCTACAAAGAGCTATTTGGTTGAGGTCTTTATGCCCCTCATCACTATATACCAAAGTATACTTATAAGCTGCCTTTGATTTCAAGTAAACGGGTGTTTGAAAGGTTTTTGGTTTAAGTAAAAGAAAGTAAATAAAACGAGTAAAACAAAGCAAGTAAAAAGAGTGTTTTGGAATGGAGGTTGAACTCAATAGGGCTAAGACGTTCTTGGGGATGTAGGATACACCTCTATCATGTTGTAATTAATAATAATTAGGATAACCTATTTCTTCTATCATGGTTTGCGTGGAGAGAGTTCTGTAATAAGATGTTTACCAAGGCTCGTAGGTAGTCACTTCGTTGAGCCCTGAATGAGGTCATATCTAAATAACCGCTGCGACGCCTGAAAGCAATCACCATGCAGACCAGCGCAATTAAGGGTTCCCCATAGATATCGTAATTAGCTTAGTGAATCTACCTTTGTTCCCTCTTCGACCGTGTTGGGTGATAGCGGTGCTTATAGTCACAGTAGCAACCGACACAACATCCAAGAACGTCCAAAGGGTTTCACCTTCTTACTTTAGTACCGAAGAAAAATGATATGTGGCCGACTACACATACCATCTGTAATACCCTTGAATTGACCATATGCAAGTTTTAGCGATTCCCGCCAAACCCGCATAGAAATGATTCAATGATGCCCACAAGGCACTTTTGTGCGGGTGGAAAATGAAGTAATATTATTACACAATAGTTCACGATGGAACCCACAGAACATATATATACAACAACGACTCGCTGAGTCAAGAATACAGATATACAATACAAAGATCCAAATCACCTTGAAAATGATACAGTGTTCGAGTATGGACAATATGCAAATGGGGCTAAGAGCCCTGAAGAATAACCAATGGCGTCCATAACCCTCCCAGGCTAAGCCGTAAGGGTAACCCTACTAACGACGTCGATCTCAAACCTGCTAAAACAAAAGGGGCACCGACAAAGGGCAAAGGAAAAAGAGAGCGGTTAGTACCGAGGCCAGTATATGGCGAGACTTAGAATTCGGCGGATCTCGCTTACATAGGCATGGTGGACTTAAGCGGCAACGCAGCAAGCACTAAACAACCTATAGTGACCCGATACAACTTTCGGTTATCAGAGAGAGATGAGAAAGACCTATTTAGGACCAACCTGATACTAACACCAAACATACCCATCCTGGTATTTCCTCCTCGAGACCAAACGAGGAAGTCCTGCCAAGGAAACAAACATGGTTGACAGTTTTATTCATTCTTTCCATGGTGTTTAACCAACTTACTAGTCATATCAGATACAAGTCAAATTATAGGAGTAAACTTTAGTTATAGTTTTCTATGATCGAGAAACTTTGCGCCAAGTCGTTCATATTGTGGACATGGCTTTTCAAAAGGATTTAACCCTACAGGGGTGAACGAAAGTTTTCACATGCACTTCAATCCTTGTTTCAAGATCAATTAACATACACCCATCGATATGTTGGTAGGGCCTAGACACGACGCTTTCCCAGATCCAAAGCAAGTACATGGGGGGCCACCTCACTAAGCTACCCATAACAAAGTTGGTCTGCTATCAATATGGACCCAGAGGTTGCAAGATCGGCCAAGAGATCAGAGACCATAGGTATAATCCTCAACATAACTACCCACATCCTAAACAATACAATAGTAAACGCTCATCGAGCAACAAATAATAGACATGGCATAACATGGAATACATGGCATTAAAACCCCAAAATAGTTTGTGCCCCCCACTACAGTATTTTGAAATCGGGTACTAAGCCGATAGGGGTGCCCATACACCCCACATGTGGTTAGCGCGCTCAGTCTCGGAACAAGTGTCAAGAACTCGGGTCCTAGGTGGACAAAGAGGAGCAGGATAATAACCAGATCTCAACTATTACTCCTCTGTGCATGTGTATTAATTATATCTACTCCCAACATTTTAATTAAAAATTTGTAATTTAATTCATGATCATTTCCACCATTAAGCATGTGCCAACCCCCAATAGCGGTGGCACTTGATGACGCGAAGCAGCACCTGAGCAAACGACTACAACTCGTAAGGCCAATTATATACCAAACAACAGGTAATAGGAGGTGTCCAAGGAAATATAGAGGTTGCAAGGAATATTAATGGTATATGGAAACTGAAGCATTGCAACACGGATAGCAATAGATCAATAGGAGGAAGTAAATACTATAACTACAAAATAGGTAGAAAGGGGAGAATGCTCGTCTGGGAAACACTACCGAAGGTTCATCCGAAGATTGGGTCGACACTCGCATCAACTCATTGGCCTAGTCCGTGAAGAAGTAAAACACTAGAAGAAACACCGGATGCACTATTTAATACTATGACAGAAGATCGGGCATGATGCATGTATGATGTATGTCATGGCAAAGATGTGGTATAATTAGATAATATTAAGCGGAACTGGGGTCCCGACAATTAATTAGCTAGTTCATGTTGTTTAGGTACCATGCAATTTAAATGTTGTATTAACAAGGAAAAATATGGCATCGGTTTGCTACACAAATTTAAATTCAGCCATTATAAGACTAGAAAAGCCCGCATATGGTCTCCATATTTAATTATGAGGTAATTTGGCATAATGCGCCCAAACCACATGATATGAGTGCAAGTAGGTACAATTATATGCAACGGGTAGATATCATTTATTATAAAAATATGGGTCTCGAAAAAGGGGTCACACATCGGATCGATGATCTTGGTTCAGGGGTTCGACGGGGTTCGGGCTCACCGGGATCGGTCTTTGGAGACTCGGCCATCGGATCCTTGAAGGAGGTCATGGCGTTTCGAGGAGGAGGTCTTGGTGTGTTGAGGTTCGGGATCGGCCTTCCGATCCGAGAAGTAGACCTTGCATGTCTTATCGGAATCCCTTGTGCACTTCAGCGTCTGTGATCTTCGAGTGGCACTGCGGTGGTTCCCGTAGGTGGATCTTGGCATCAGTGCGGATACTTCTGATGGCGTCGGACCTAGGCTTTGGAACTTGGTGGTGAAACAGGCACATCTTTAAGAAGAATTGTGACACAATATTCTCACAACGCTATAGGGTCTAATGGATGTCTACTGGTGGCCCGCGCAAACACATAACCCAAGGTAGCCTCAACGTTTGCAGAACCAGGAGGAATCCTCGGGCACGTGCACGCGCAAGGAAGGCAGAGGCAGCTCAGACTCGATTGTTGCGCTCATTCGGGAGGAGGAGAACGGCGGCCGGTCGGGGCACAAGGAATAGTGGAGGCATGCACCGATCGTCTCCGGCAATGACGGATCGAGTGGAGAAGGCCCGAGCAGTGATGCTTCACAGGACCGAGCTCGGATCGTGGGATAAGGTAGAAGGCAGCAACGAGAGGAACGCGGGTTGGGCCGCGGTCCGGGGCGAGGTGGAGAAGGTGGCTGGCAGCTCGGTCTCTAGCGGCGGAGACAAGGCGCAGATGATGGTTCGAACGGGAGGGGGCGGCGAGGTAGGAGGAAAGGGAGGACTAGCGAGGAGCACGTCCGGTCGTAGAGGCGGTGGGGGATGGCGAGTGGTGAAAACGGAGGGTGGTGTTGTGGTGGCCTGTGGGAGTGGGAGAGGGAAGCCGAGGGAACGCCTTGGAACGAGGAACATCGAGCTCGGCCATGGCACCGAGTGGGAGGTGGTCGGGGTCTGCTCGCGAGCGGGGGGATCGAGCCTGGCAGCGGAGTTAGATGAGGATGGACGGCCTCGATGCCTTGCGGTGGGGAAGGAGGAAGCGAGGGGAGGAGAGAAGCTCGTGGCGCAGGGAGGTGATACCTTCGATCCGGTTTACAGATGTAGTATAGTTCTTTTCCCTAGTATACCTAGGTTTATCGAATCCTCGGGAAGCAGAAAGCAAAGTGAAGTTACTTAAACGGACCTTCGGGAGTTTTAGAATTCCTTTTGTGTTTTCACCAGACCAAGAGATTTCTGGGAGGGATACCGACGGTTTCCTCAAACCCTAGTTTCAGAGGAGTGGGGAGAGTTGTCTTCATGCAATCCCCATCTCGGCAATCTCTGCCGCAACCACCTTCTCTGACAGCAGTTATTCCATCACAGTGGGAAGCGAACAACACCAGGGACAATAGATCATACGAGGAGGTAGTTGCAGCGGTGAGGGGGATGGATTTGAGGTATTCAGGTCCTCGTAGATCGCCGCCCCGCAATTTCAACCGCCAGATGCCTTATCATGGTGAGAGATCGCGATTTTGCCCCAACGGGCGGCCTTTCGAGGATCGTAGATGGGAGGAACAGAGGAGGTGGCAGGATGAGGAATGTAGAAGGGAGCTCGAGTGACGACACGAGGATGAGGAGCATCACAGAGATGACCGCCATTGCTCGTAAGAGCGTCACAAGGAGGAAGCGGCACAGGATGAGGATCGGAGGCGAGAGGATCGCCGACGGCGGGATGAGGAGGAGAGGAGTGCCAAGGAAAGGGCTATGGTAGAAGATTGCATGCGTGAGGATGAGATTACAAGGAATAGATATCGATGGAACCACCACCCGGAGATGCAGCCTGGGACTCCTACATCAGTTGGTACTGCATCTTCTTCGCGCAATAGTGGAGGTAATTTGCTTAGTAATACTGGTCTGAATGTTCCCAGTGCTTCCATTCTCCTAGTACAGAGTTCTCTTCCAAGGACTGTTGTGTTCATGTCTGCTACCACGGTCAATCCGGCAGCTGCTGATAGGTCAGTGAATGAGAGCTCTCATGTTCCTGTGATGATTGGTAGGAATAATGTACAGGTTCCAACTATGGTGGGGTCCTATGTAACTGCATCGGTTGTGAGTACTCCTATTGGTGTTATGGGGAATGCATTTTTGGATGAAGTGTAGAATGTTGTAGTGGTAGTGTTTTGTGAGAATTATGGGAGTAATCATGATATTTTCATCTATCAAGAAAGAAAAACTTGGGAATATGTGACTCTTTTTATGGGATTTCAGAGTTTAACCAAGGATTTCACTCCATTCCTATGGTTAGTACCAATGACAACCGATGGAAAAATTGCACTTTAATTTGCTCAAATCACAATGGTTAGGGGAGATGTGGGGGCTAGGGATATTGAAAAATAATTCCAGGTGTGGGCTGACTTAGTGGGATCTGGATGGAGATTCAATGCTAATACTGTGAGTGCATCGGAATTCCTGATGAGGTTTCATATTGCTAAGGCAATAGATGATTTTATTTTGGAAAGGTGTTCATGAAGAACATGCCCTAAGCTATGATTGAGCTGAAAAAGTGGACTAGAGATATTGAGCCAAAGTCCTAGATGGAGGAAGCATGGATTAGGATTGGAGGGATTCCTATGAAATTTAGGGAGAAGTCTACTGCCTTATATGCAACCAGTTTGGTTGGGAAACCACTTGGTTTAGACAAGAATAGTTTGAGGAAATATGCATACATTAGGGTCAAAATTGGGGTGTATGAATATCACTCTGATACCTAACACTAGGATGGCAGAAATGTGCAAAGGGTTTTATGAGCTCACATATACGAGAGAACTCTTTGAACCTAATGTTGTTCAAAATAATGTTGCTAGAGTGCCGAATGATAGGCAGGAAGATAGTGCCAGGGAGAATTTTTGTGAAAGGAATCAAGGTGTAGGGCTAGGAATTGGGGGTGAGGCCTCTGCACCCACCTCCAACAATGTTGGTGGTGGTTTGGGAACTACTGTAGGACACACTATGGTGACAAGGACAAGTGGTCCTCCTGGTGATACTGTCCTTGATAAAGGTAAATAACCATTGTATGAGGAATCTACTTCTACTACTAATACCTCTTTTGGAACAAGAGTGGAGAGAGCAATGAATGATCCTTTCAGAATAAACAGAGCAGGAGGGATTGTGATTTATGATGACCAGGATAAAGAGGATGTTGGCTTGATGGAAAGTAGGATTTAGATAATTTGCAGCAGGGATAAGGAGTGCAGGAAATAGGTGAGGTGCACCTGGATGTGGTTCAAGCTTTATCTCCTACCCAGGTGGGAGTTGTGATTAATCCAGGGGAACCAAATGGGAACTTAACTTTTGAGGAGTTTATCAATGACTTGGCAAGAAATAGAGGCAGTGAGAAGAACTTTAAATTGAAGAAGAAGTATAGTCATTTTCTAGAACCTGTTGAGGAAAATGAAGAGCTGGTTGATGAGGAAATGGAGGAGGCAGAGAGTTCTGGGAACTCTAGGGGATTTCTCTACTGAGAGTGGTGGTGATGTTGAATCTGCTTCTCCTGTCGGGGTTATGCAAGATGGTGATGGTGGTCCCGATGTAGCTTTTGAAATCATTCAGGTGGGATCCTCCTAGCCAGATCTTATGTCTACTCAGGGAAGCATAGTATTTCAAGGGGGCAATATGCTGGAGGTGGTTCATGGAAATGAGGAAGACAATGAAGTCAAAATAAGTACCAGAATTTAACAACAGGGGCTTCTCATATTAGTATAGAAGAAAGGTCCATTAATCAAGCCAATTCCAGAGATCTTTCAGGTACTAACCTTACATCCTCTAACTCTTTTGCGGTTCTTGATAATGATGATATCATGCATAGAGCTCTTGAAATGGGATTTGATCCCAATATTTTTTCACTGGATAAAATTGATACTCTAAAAGATCTGGGGGTTGCAGGACATAGCCTAGAGGTGAAAGAAACTGATAATGGGGAACATAGTAGTGAGGAGGTAGGTGTTTTCATGTTGTTAGGTTGGGAAAAAGGAGAGTAAGAGGGTTTTACCCCTGTCATTTCAAAAAGGCACAGAAAACAGATGAGGTCTACATAAAAAAAGTCAGGTTGGAGGAGTACAGGGAAGATGTAGTGCTTCCTCAGTGAAAGTACATAACAACCACCCTATGAGTGGTGTTGTGACTGTAACTGGGGAAAGGAGGAAAAACTCTAAATTTTTATGATAGGAGCTATTTTGAATTACAAAGGGGTGGGGAAGAAAGGTATGACTGTCTATTTGTCTAATTTGTGTAGGACCCAAGCTGTTGATTTTATTGGGTTACAAGAGACTACGAAGAAAGATTATTTTGATGCTTTTCTAAGGAGAACTAATCCTATGGATCAATTCTCCTGGTGTTGGTTTCCCTCAGTGGGAAAATCAGGTGGGATCCTGGGTGGTCTGAAGACAGACATGTTTGTGAATTATGATACAATGGTGGGTAGATTCCATGTGAAGATGATTGTCTCTAACTTAAAGTTACAGGTAAATGGCAGTTTTTGATAGTGTATGGGGCTGCTCAGGAGGAGAACAAACAGGATTTTTTGATGGAGTTGGCTGATATTTGTCAAGATCAAACTCTTCCTTTGCTTGTGGGTGGGATTTCAATATCCTAAGGTTTGCTTGTGAGAAGAATAAGACTTTTAGACCAAATCACGAGAGTGATCTGTTTAACTCCATTATGAATGCTAGTGGAATTAAAGAACTGGAAATGTCTGGGGGACAATTTACTTGGTCCAATAACCATGCTATACCAACCCTGGAAAAGTTGGACAAGGTTCTAGTTAGTAAAGATTTGGAGGATTTGTTTCCTCTTACCACTATGCATAAGCTAACCAGGGAGATCTCAGATCATAGCCCTCTGATTATTGATACTATGGAGGGGCATAATGTTGGTAAGAAACATTTCAGATTTGAGAAGAACTGGATTAAGGAACCAGACTTTTTAGATAGAGTGAGGAAAATCTGGGCTAAACCGGTTAGAGCCAGGAATGGGTAGGAAAAACTGCAAATAAAACTGAAAAGTGTTAAGAGCAATTTGAAAGGTTGGGGAATAAATATTATAGGAAGGGACATGCAAAAGAAAAAATAGTTAACTGTGAAGGGAATGTGCCCTGAGAGGCAATAATAAAGTGTTTATTATGTGTATTCCAAGTATATGATATATGTTTATTTTGCATGCTATAATTGTATTAATACGGAAACATTAATACATGTGTGTATAATAAACAAACATAAAGTTCCTAGTTATGCCTCTCTCATAAACTAGCTCGTTGATTAACAAGATGATCAAGGTTTCCTGATCATGGACATTGGATGTTGTTAATAACGGGATCACAACATTAGTGTAATGGTGTGATGAACATTCATCCGAAGTATAGCATTATGATCAAAGTCATTGAGTTTATATTGCTATAACAACTTACGAAGTGATCCTAATCCTTAGACCATGAGATCATGTCAATCACTAACACCAGCAGAGTTTCTTGATAACATCAAACGTCACACCATAACAGGGTGATTATAAAGATGGATTCAGAACTAATAAAGTGTTATGTTTAGGCTCATGGATCGAGAGTGGAATTTGTTCATCCCGATGACGGATAGATATACTCTGGGCCCTCTCGGTGATATCACATTGATTAGCTTGCAAGCAAGTAATTTGATCACTAGAATGTTATATCACGGGAACGAGAAAAGAGTGCATGTCAGTAACGAGATCAAATTAGGTATGGATATACCGATGATCAAATCTCGGACATGTAATATATCGTGAAACAAAGGGATTAATATACTAGCGTAAAAGGTTCCGACGATCACAAGAAAGTCATCGTTGAATGTGTGGGAGTCAGTATGGGTCTCCAGATCCCGCTTCTGATTATTGATCCGAGAGGGGTCTCGATCATGTCCGCATTATTCACGAACCGTAGGGTGACACACTTAAGAGACAGCGACATCCAATTGGAGCAAAAGTTTCATGCCGAAAGAATGAACAAGCGCAGGAATTTATTTCACTAGATACCGAAACAGGTTTTCGGGTGAAATTGCATAAAGTCGTTATGCATGTGAAATAGAATTCTAGCAAGGGGTTATTTCTGAATGTTTGTCATTAAAGTAATTGACAAAATTCTGAATAAAATAAAAGAGTTTTATTTAATGAGATTTTGCATTAAATTTGGTGAAAATTTAATGGGAATTTGAGTGGGTTTTTGAGTGGAGAAAATTGAAGGGCCATTTTGTGAGTGGAGTGTCCACCCACATGAATGAGGGAGAGGTGGGGGCACCCTCCATGGCCGGCGGCCATGCCCCCTTGGGCTGCCCCCCTTCCCTATATAAGGAGCCCCTCCTCTCACTTCTCACTCACACCTCCTCGTGAAGGATCTCTCTCCCCCTCTAGAATTTATTCCCCATGGTCTCGGACTAGCAAGATACATGCTCCTGGTGGCTATTCGGCAATAAAGAGTTGTGCTTCCGCTGCATTGCTGAAGCGAGGAGACGGAGGTTGCTCGGTGCCTCGAACGTGTGTGCGAGCACGGATGCGCTGCTGATTTGCGGCGCTAGGACTTCCTCTCGATCTTGAGATCGGCAAGAGATCGTCTACATCAACCACGAGTTGAACTCGTTAAGCTTTGTCGGTCTTCAAGGGTATGTTCTCTATGGATATACATCCGCCCGTTATTTGTATCTAATAGATAGATCTTGGTACATAGTTCACATTGTAGGAATTTTTTTGTTTTCTATGCTGTGAACCCTATAGTGGTATCAGAGCCGGATCTATGCGTAGATGCTCTACACGGGTAGTACACATATGAGTATGTGGGCGATGATGATCATGTTGTTGCTCCTTAGTTGTAATTTTGGATATTGGTGGCATAGTGGGATGAAGCGGCCCGGACAAACTTTACATGTCCTCGCACATGAGACCTGCTCCACGCTTGACATGCAACTAGTTTGCATAAGTGGCTAGCGGGTGTCTGTCTCTCCTACTATAGTCAATATCTATTTTGCAACGAGTTGTCAACAATTTGGTTATCCTCGTTGTGGTTCATGTTCGTAGGTAAGAACGTTTCTATCTCGAAAGCCCTAAGCCACGTAAATCTTGCAATGGATAAATTAGAGGCGTCTAGTTTAGATTGTTGCTGGGCTAGTGTTATGATATGGTGATGTTGTAAGTAGAAGTATGAGATGATACTCTTACAACATACATAACGTGTAATCTCCATAGACCTTGGAATTACACATATAGGTATGATAGTGATCATACCACGATGCACATGCTAGAGATCATATGCGGGAACCATATCATTTCACTAATAAACATGTGATGTTTGATAGCATCTTATATTACTTGTTTAGCGCTTTGTTAGCATAATAAGATGATCCCTCATTTAAATATCAAGATAAGAATGTGTTCTTCCTTTATTATGCACCGATTATGTTTTCGTCGCTCCAAGACATCACGTGATGATCGGGTGTTCTTGGATCCATGACCATATTTCCGGTGTAAAACAGTTACACACGCGAATACTAAGGTTCTAACTTGACGAGCCTAGCATGTACAGACATGGCCTTGGAACACGGACCGAGAGGTTAAGCATGAGTCATATAGTAGATATGATGCCTATTTGATGCTCGCCTTTGAAGCTATACCGACTCACGTGATGATCGGACTTCGTATAGTGGATTTGGTTCATGTAATCACCAAAAAGGCATGAGGGATGTCGTTTTTCAGTGGGAGTTCATTCGTAATATGGATTAGTTGAACTCAATCTATCATACACTTAGTCTAAACTTTACAAATTCTATTGTAGATGGCACCACCTGCTTTTAATTTCAATGTGTTCATGGAGAAAGAGAAACTTGCAACAAACTGTAGCAACTTTACCGAATGGGCCATGAATTTGAGGATTCTCCTCTCTGCTGCACAAAAGCAATACGTGCTAGAAGCGCCACTAGGCCCCCCACCTTTTGATGATGCCCCTGACAAGGAGAAGAATGTCTACCAGACTCGTCAGGAGGACCACAACTTAGTTCATTGCGGCATATTGTATGGGCTAGAGCCGGAACTTCGAAAGCGTTTCGAAAACGGCAATGCTTTTGATACAATGGGTGAGTTGAAAATGATTTTCGACACACATGCTGCTGTAGAGAGCTACAACGCTTCAGAAAAGTTCTTTAGCTGCATGATGGAAGAGCACAGCTCCGTTAGTGAGCATGTACTCAAGATGTCGGGTTACGCCGATAAGCTTATGTCCTTGGGAATAACGATTCCCATTGACTTAGGCATCCATCGTGTTCTGCAGTCTCTGCCACCTAGCTATAAGAGCTTTGTGATGAACTATAATATGCAAGGCATGAAGAAGTCTCTCCCCGAGCTTCTGTCAATGCTTAAAACTGCATAAGTGGAGATAAAAAAGGAACATCTGATGATCAATAGGAACACTGGTTTCAAGAAATACAAGAAGGGAAAAAGGAAGGGAAGTAAGGGCGGCAAGCCTGTTGCCGTGCCTGAAAAGAAACCCCGAGTTGGACCTAAGTCTGATACCGAGTGCTACTATTGTAAGGGGACTGGCCACTGGAAGCGCAACTGCCCCAAGTATTTGGCAGACAAGAAGGCCGGCAAGGCAAACAAAGGTATATATGATATACATGTTATTGATGTGTACTTGACTAGTGCTTGCAGTAGCACCTGGGTATTTGATACCGGTTCAGTTGCTAATATTTGTAACTCAAATCAGGGGCTACGGAACAAGCGACCGCTAGCAAGGGGTAAGGTCAAGATGCGTGTCGACAATGGATCAAGGGTTGATGTGATCGCCGTCGGAACACTGCCTCTCCATTTGCCGTCGGGATTAGTTATAAACTTGAATAATTGGTATCTGGTGCCTGCACTGAGCATGAACATTGTATCTGGATCGTGTTTGATGCGAAGTGGTTATTCATTTAAATCCGAGAACAATGGTTGTTCTATTTATATGAATGAAATCTTTTATGGTCATGCACCGATGATGAATGGTTTATTTCTATTAGATCTCGATGATAATGTTACACATATTCATAATGTTGATGCTAAAAGAATTAAACTTAATGATGATATATCCGCATATATGTGGCACTGCCGTCTAGGTCATATTGGCGTTAAACGCATGAATAAGCTCCATTCAGATGGACTTTTGGAATCACTTGATTTTGAATCATTTGATACATGTGAGCCATGCCTTATGGTCAAGATGACAAGAACGCCGTTTTCCGGTTCAATGGAACGGGCGACAGATTTATTGGAAATCATACATTCTGATGTATGTGGTCCAATGAGTGTGTCGGCGCGAGGTGGATATCGTTATTTTGTTACTTTCATGGATGATTTTAGTAGATACAGTTATATCTACTTGATGAAACACAAGTCTGAAACCTTTGAAATGTTCAAAGAATTTCAGAATGAAGTGGAAAATCATCATAATAGAAAGATCAAATTTCTACGGTCCGACCGTGGAGGTGAGTATCTAAGTTATGAGTTTAGCACTCACATGAAAGAGTGTGGAATTGTTTCACAACTCACGCCTGCCGGAACACCACAGCGAAATGGTGTGTCGGAACATCGTAATCGTACTTTATTAGATATGGTTCGATCTATGATGTCTCTGACGGACTTGCCATTGTCATTTTGGGGTTATGCACTAGAAACTGCTGCATTCACTTTAAATCGGGCACCATCTAAATCCGTTGAAAAGACACCGTATGAATTATGGTTTGGAAACAAACCTAAGTTGTCATTTCTTAAAGTTTGGGGATGCGATGTTTATGTGAAGAAACTTCAACCGGATAAACTCGAACCCAAAGCGGAAAAATGCGTCTTCATAGGATACCCTAAGGAAACTATTGGGTATTCCTTCTATCACAGATCCGAGGGCAAGGTTTTTGTTGCCAAGAATGGATCCTTTCCAGAGAAAGAGTTTCTCGCGAAAGGTGTGAGTAGTCGGAAGATAGAACTCGAAGAGGTTATTGAACCTTCTCTTCAAAGTATGGCGAGTAGCGCAGCGCCGAAAGTTGTTCCGGAGTTGGCTTCACCTGTTGAAGAAGGAACTAATGATAATGATCATGAAACTCTGAAAGAGAGTACTACCGATCCTCGCAGGTCTAGCAGGACGTGTGCAGCTCCTGAGCTGTACGAAAATCCTGTCATGAATTTCATGGTTGATGAAAATGATGACCCTGCGACGTATGAAGAAGCGATGATGAGCCCGGATTCCAACAAATGGTTAGAAGCCATGAAATCCGAGATGGAATCCATGTATGAAAATCAAGTTTGGAACTTGGTGGAATTACCTCACGACCGAAAGGCCGTGGAGAACAAATGGATTTTCAAAAGAAAAACTGATGCTGATGGTAATGTGACCGTCTATAAAGCTCGACTTGTCGCAAAGGGGTTTCAACAAATTCAAGGAGTTGACTACGATGAGACATTCTCTCCCGTAGCGATGCTAAAGTTAGTTAGGATTATGTTAGCAATTGCTGCATATTTCGATTATGAGATATGGCAGATGGATGTCAAAACCGTGTTTCGCAATGGTAATATTGAAGAAGAGTTGTATATGATACAACCAAAGGGTTTTGTCGATCCTAAGGATGCTAACAAGGTGTGCAAGCTTCAGCGATCCATCTATGGATTGAAGCAAGCATCACGAAGTTGGAATCTCCGCTTTGATGAGGTGATTAAAGAGTTTGGATTTGTCCAAACTTATGGAGAAGCTTGTATTTACAAGAAAGTGAGTGGGAGCAATGTGGCATTTCTGATATTATATGTGGATGGCATATTATTGATCGGAAATGATATAGATCTTTTAAACAGTGTTAAAAGTTATCTAAACAGCAAATTTTCAATGAAGGACCTAGGTGAAGCGTCATACATATTAGGCATAAAGATCTATAGAGATAGATCTAGACGCCTAATAGGGCTATCACAAAGTACATACCTTGATAAGATTTTAAAGAAGTTTAAAATGGATGGAAGTAAGAAGGGGTTCTTACCTATGTTGCAAGGCAAGACATTGAGTAAGACTCAAAGTCCGGCTTCGGCGGAAGAAAGAGAGATAATGGACAAGGTCCCCTATGCTTCAGCCATAGGCTCTATAATGTACGCCATGCTATGTACAAGAACGGATGTGGAACATGCTATTAGTTTGACTAGTAGGTACCAATAGGATCCAGGTTCAGAACACTGGATAGCGGTCAAGAATATCCTTAAGTACTTACGAAGAACTAAGGATATGTTTCTTGTATATGGAGGTGAAGAAGAGCTCGTCGCTAAGTGTTATTTTGACGCTAGCTTTGACACCGATCCGGATGACTCTAAGTCTCAATCCGGATACGTATTTCTCATGAATGGCGGAGTGGTTAGTTGGAGGAGCTCCAAACAACCTGTGGTGGCGGGATCAACAACGGAGGCAGAATATGTTGCTGCTTCGGAAGCGGCTCAGGAAGCAGTTTGGATGAAGGAGTTCATATCCAAACTAGGAGTGGTTGCAAACGCGTTGGACCCAATGGTGATCTATTGTGACAACAATGGTGCCAGTGCCAATGCCAAATACCAAAGGTCTCACAAGCATTCCAAGCATATTAAGCGCCAGTTTCACTCCATCCGCGAGCATGTCAAGGATGGAGATATAAAGATTTGTAAAGTACATACGGATCTCAATGTAGCAGATCCGTTGACTAAAACTCTCCCTAGAGAAAAACATGATCAACACCAGAACTCGATGGGTGTTAGATTTATCACTATGTAACTAGATTATTGTCTCTAGTGCAAGTGGGAGACTGAAGGGAATATGCCCTGAGAGGCAATAATAAAGTGTTTATTATGTGTATTCCAAATATATGATAGATGTTTATTTTGCATGCTATAATTGTATTAATACGGAAACATTAATACATGTTTGTTTAATAAACAAACAGAAAGTTCCTAGTTATGCCTCTCTCATAAACTAGATCGTTGATTAACAAGATGATCAAGGTTTCCTGATCATGGACATTGGATGTTGTTAATAACGGGATCAAAACATTAGTGTAATGGTGTGATGAACATTCATCCGAAGTATAGCATTACGATCAAAGTCATTGAGTTTATATTGCTATAACAACTTACGAAGTGATCCTAATCCTTAGACTATGACATCATGTCAATCACTAACACCAGAAAGTTTCTTGATAACATCAAACATCACACCGTAACAGGGTGATTATAAAGATGGATTCAGAACTAATAAAGTGTTATGTTGAGGCTCATGGATCGAGAGTGGAATTTGTTCATCCCGATGACGGATAGATATACTCTGGGCCCTCTCGGTGACATCACATTGATTAGCTTGCAAGCAAGTGATTTGATCACTAGAATGTTATATCACGGGAACGAGAAAAGAGTGCATGTCAGTAACGAGATCAAACTAGGTATGGAGATACCGATGATCGAATCTCGGACATGTAATATATCGTGAAACAAAGGGATTAAGATACTAGGGTAAAAGGTTCCGACGATCACAAGAAAGTCATCGTTGAATGTGTGGGAGTCAGTATGGGTCTCCAGATCCCGCTTCTGATTATTGATCCGAGAGGGCTCTCGATCATGTCCGCGTTATTCACGAACCGTAGGGTGACACACTTAAGAGACACCGACATCCAATTGGAGCAAAAGTTTCATGCCGAAAGAATAAACAAGCGCATGAATTTATTTCACTAGATACCGAAACAGGTTTTCGGGTGAAATTGCATAAAGTGGTTATGCATGTGAAATAGAATTCTAGCAAGGGGTTATTTCTGAATGTTTGTCATTAAAGTAATTGACAAAATTCTGAATAAAATAAAAGAGTTTTATTTAATGAGAGTTTGCATTAAATTTGGTGGAAATTTAATGGGAATTTGAGTGGGTTTTTGAGTGGAGAAAATTGAAGGGCCATTTTGTGAGTGGAGTGTCCACCCACATTAATGAGGGAGAGGTGGGGGCACCCTCCATGGTCGGCGGCCATGCCCAATTGGGCTGCCCCCTCCCCTATATAAGGAGCCCCTCCTCTCGCTTCTCACTCACACCTCCTCGTGAAGGATCTCTCTCCCCCTCTAGAATTTATTCCCCATGGTCTCGGACTAGCGAGATACATGTTCCCGGTGGCTATTCGGCAAGAAATAGTTGTGCTTCCGCTGCATCGCTGGAGCGAGGAGGCGAAGGTTGCTCGGTGCCTCGAACGTG
Organism: Avena atlantica; assembly: GCA_910589765.1. Taxonomy (NCBI): domain Eukaryota; kingdom Viridiplantae; phylum Streptophyta; class Magnoliopsida; order Poales; family Poaceae; genus Avena; species Avena atlantica. The sequence goes on from OU342738.1 coordinate 191,237,345, forward strand.
TGTGCGAGCACGGATGCGCTGCTGATTTGCGGCGCTAGGACTTCCTCTCGATCTTGAGATCGGCAAGAGATCGTCTACATCAACCACGAGTTGAACTCATTAAGCTTTGTCGGTCTTCAAGGGTATGTTCTCTACGGATATACATCCGCCCGTTGTTTGTATCTAATAGATAGATCTTGGTACATAGTTCACATCGTAGGAATTTTTTTGTTTTCTATGCTACGAACCCTACAAACTGTTGATTTCAAAATTTTGAGGAGCTAGAAGAAAACGGGGTCCTCGGCATAGATCAAATGGTTCTGAAAAGTTAGACTCAACAAAAGTTAATGAAGATTTATGAGAAGGAAGAGGAGTATTGGCAGTTGGTGGCTATGAAATGTAGCCATCCACATCGACATTTAAACTAGATATTATTCATACTTTTGGTGAAATATCTCTCTAAAACCTGCCACTAATGCCTAATGATCAAAGGGGTATGCAATCCTTTCTTTCTATTTTTTTCCTGTACAGGAAATGACATTTGATGATTGGAATCACAACATAAAGTAAAAGATATGAGATTTCTAACAAACCAAAGAAACCAGGGGTCATGAAGAGGATACAGAAGTTTAACCGACCAACTATATGGCAGGAATAAAATTCCGTATAGTTCCGGCCGTATAGTTTTCGCCGACACCGCTAGGTCAAACAGAACAACTTTTGTGAAGGGACCCCTATATAAATAGACCTTTCATGACGAGAAAAGGTCGCCCGACTACACCAAGCCATCAGAAACCACAACATCGAAGATCCGCCGTAGGAATAGAACTAGATCCAATCTCACAACCTTTCTCCACCACCATAGCCATAGTCCACCACTTGTAATAGTAGATCTCATATCCAATTGGCGACATTGTAAGACTAATACTATCAATCTCATGATTTCCATTACAATGTTTATGATTGTTGATCTCATCTCTATCTGCGAGTAATTCTCCTTGGGCTAAGGGCTTCGGCCTAGCCATGTAGTTTGTGCATGTTATTTATCATAGATGGGATCATGTATTAGTTTGTATGACATGATGATTATTGTATCCTCTCTTGCCTCAATCTAAGGACTTGTCAGGTACCCAAGACCCGAGGATTGATCCAGGTATATGGAGTGTGAGTAATGTCTAATCTGCAGGATGGGAACCCTAGTGACAGAAAGGGTAATACGGCTGTATGTGAGGGATTTATTTGGGATTAATGGTGATGTCATTATGCATATCATTAGTTCTCTTTCTTCTATGGATGATACTAATAGTTTATTGCTATAAGCGGTTATGGAGGCAATAGCAATTATGGATGCACTGCCCACATATAATTATCTTGCTCTAACAATTACACGCATACTTTATTATTATCTTTTATCCCCATTAGATGTTTTGTATAGCTATAGGTGAAACCGAAAGCCCCAGGCCCTCTCTCTCTCCATCACCGACAACAAAAAAAGATAGCAAACTCTTGGTCTGGTAAAACACTAAAGGAATTCTAAAACTCCTGAAGGTCCATTAAAGTAACTTCACCATGCTTTTTTCTTCCCGAGGATTCGATAACCTAGGTCTACTAGGAATAAAGAGATATACTACATCCGTAATCTGGATCGAAGGTATCAACCCTTTTTCTAGCGCCATTGCCGGGGAATCAATAACTACCCTGGTAAGGTTATTAGGAACCTTTCTAGTTTTAATTCTTGTTTTTAATTTTGTTAGTTTGATTTTAGTATTTATTTGAAAAATAAAAAAAATTAGTTAGTCTTTAAATTCTTGTTTTTTAATATCATAAGTTTTTGTTTAAAGAAAACCCCAAAACATAGGTAATATGGCTGAAAAGAAGCTTTGGGAGTTTGCAACTCCTAACAATGATTATTTGCGTACTCCTATTACCCAGCCAATAATTACTGCTGATGACTATGAAATTAAACCCCAATATTTAAGTTTGGTTCAACAAAATCAATTTGGAGGCTCTGCTGTTGAGGACGCAGGTATGCACTTGAACACTTTCACTGAAATATGTGATATGATGCACATTAAAGATGTTGTCCCTGATGCGGTCAAGCTGCCCTTATTTCCTTTCTCTCTTAGAGGAAGTGCAAAAAAATGGTTGCTATCTTTGCCTAGAAATACTATTGCATCATGGGTGGAATGTACTTCTTTATTTATGACTAAACTTTTCCCACCTACAAAGACTATGCAACTAAGATCTAATATTACTAGTTTTAGACAGGAACAGCGTGAGCCACTAGCGCTTGCATGGGAGAGAATCAAAGAATGCATGAGAAACTGTCAGAGCCATGTGATGGAAGTTGGTTAATTCTCCATCTATTTTATAATGCTCTTAACCCTGTGTCTAAGTCTATGCTTGATACTACAGTTGGAGGAACATTTATGGGCAAACAAATTACCGAAGCAAAGCATCTGCTAGACAATATGCAAGACAATGATGGCGCACACCACTTGTCGTGGGACGCTTCGTTGGAAACCCCAAGAGCAAGGTATGAAGCAGCACAATGGCAAGTTTCCCTCAGCAAGAAACCGAGGTTATCGAACCAGTAGGAGGAAGGAAACGTCACATAGGTGTTGCTAGCAACGTGAAGACCTGCACAACACAAACTCAAGACTTTGCCCCAACGAATCAGTGAGGTTGTCAAGCTCACTGATTTGCTGTAACAAAGGATTAAACGTATGGTGTGGAAGGCAATGGTTTGCAGCAAGAAAACAAGTAACAGTGGAAGATGTATCAATGGTAAAGATTGGACCGGGGTCCATAGTTCACTAGAGGTGCTCTCCTTAAATAAACAACATGGCATGAAGGGTAAACAAATTATAGCGGGGCAATTGACAGGAACTGAGCAAGGCATAACAATGCAATTACTAGTCAGAAAGATCCTATGAGGTTGATTGGGAAATACAACAATGCACATAGACCGCCATCCAACTGCATCTATAACTAGAAGTCCACCTTCAGGTTATCATTCGAACCCCCTCCAGTATTAAGTTGCAAGCAACAGACAACTTGTCAACACCCGGATTTTTAATCCCAGATGCCTGTTATGCCATAGATCGCAATCCCAGGATTACCATTTTTGCGAGACATAACAGAATTGGATACCACAGTACATCATCCATTACAAACCATACATAAGGTCTTACACAAATAAGGATCTCATGATCCAGTTCTTAATACAACTCAAGAAGCGGAGATACGTAATAATAACGGTAGCGTAGGCGAAGCTCCATATTCGGGGTCACAGGCAATGCTGATGATGGGAGATGATCCTAGTTTTCATAACCTTCCTAGGGTCTATCCTCCAGGTACTCCTCTTCATAGTATGGCCATGGGAATAGCCAGGGACAAAGCCATGAGTACTCTTTAAGTACTCGCAAACTAATACTAACAAGTGCAGGTTTTTTTTGTAGTAGGACACTAAGCTCTAGGGTTGTTTTGCAAAAAGCCAGATTTACCTCTACTAAGTTCAGAAGCAAAGAATGCTAGTTGAAGTTTTATAACACCTAAGTGGGAACTTGTATTTCATGTCACAACTCTGTTGTGGTCAAGTTAAAATCTCAACTCATTTCCCAAGTCATTTTGAAAACATATGACGGGGGAACAGTATGGCCACTCCAACTGTCCATAACCATGGACGCGGCTATTCGAATAGTTTGACACTCTGCAAAGATTGTACACTTTCACCACAACATTCGATACATCCGTCAGGAACAAATCCCGAATTCACCATACTCAGTATGCGGATAATCAATCCTAACCTTTCAATTACACGCCCTAGTATAAGCACCTCTCCTGTGAGTTTGGCCTCCCAACCATGACCAACTGTCATCTTGGGTACTGCACAGGTGGACAATCTTCACAAGGTAGCCTCAGCTCAGACCTTGGCCATGAGAGAACCAATACTAAGGTATACAAGTTTCTAGTCAAGCCCTACCCAATTCTCGGGTATTGTGGTTGTACGGTAAAATTGGAATGGTATCACATCCAGACAACCATCGGTTTTATAAAGGGCTAAGGCTCATGTCTCAACATTTTCATCACCAAAATCATCTAGTGTTCGGAAACACATGTCCAAAACATCTTAGTAGAATGACTCATCATTCTAAGGTTTTCATAACCATTTTTCCACCAAGTATTCCCATCTAAGTTGATCAAGTTTTATGCTTAGCACTAGCATCTACAAGTGGGGGTAAGTACTAATAAGGGGTGGTAAACTAGTGGAGTTTAACTAAGTTTAGTCTCATGCCTTAGGATGACATGAGGATTATCTAGCTTAGGCCAAGTTTTATGCTCTTTATGCAACCTTCAATTATCTTTCTAATATCTACAATTTATTCCAGTAAACTCTAAGTACTAGCTTTGATAAAGAAATAAAGTATAAAGCTTGTAAGTAAAACTAGGAATGGGGTTATCAAATGGGTATGATCACATATGCTTAAGGCATATAGTTGGTATGGTAACAAGAAAGTATTTGCTTGCATAGGTATAGTATCTAGCAAGTGTTAGCTTGCTCAATCAACTAGTAGTATTAGGCTTGCATTAGTGTCAGTATAAGCTTGCTAAGTTAATAGCTTGCAAGTATTGGCTTGCTAAAGTAGAGTATCTTGCAAGTGTTAGCTTGACTTGTGCAGAGCAGTGGTTGAAGTTCTCCTCTGCTTCTTCTTCGTAGTATCCTCCTTCCTCCTCGTATCCTTGGTCGGTACTAGCATCTATAAATAAATACGAGGTACACAATCACCAAACAATACTTAACTACTTTCAATCATCACACAAAAGGGTCCTATAGATGATCTAACATCATCACTAATATTACAAGCACTTGACTTAATAATTGTATTTTTAGAAAAGTAATTTCTACTCATTGACAAACTACTTAAGATTTAATATTCTCCAAACCAAACATGGGATCATGTTGACACATGTCATCACCACACATTTCAGTACATGGGAATGTGATTTAAAGTGGTGTCACAATTTAATAAGGTTTAACCTTTTATTTTTAATTAAAATAAAGTGACTAGAAATGCCTATGTCGCATCCTTTTACTATTAATCATTATTTCTGTAAGTAAACCCATATATTTTTATATATTCCGAAAGGTATGATCAAATGTGATTTTTGAGAGTTGGAATCAACTCAAAAGCTGTTATGGTTTAAATTTGAATGCAGAAAAGCTTCTGCCTTGTTATTTTTACCAAGGTTGATCTATAGATCCAAATGGTTTGAATCCAACAGGCTTGGATTAAGCCTTTCAATATATTTCTAACAAAATTGGTTTCATTCAATTTGGTTCACTGAATCAAGATGGGTTGATTTTTAAAACTAGGTACAAAACTGTGTTTGAATTAAAATAGAAAAAGTTAAATTCAAATGACTGGGCTGCGCGGGAACTGCTAATGGGCCGGCCTGCTACGCATAGCGCTTACGCGAGCTGGTTAAGTTGTTGTCCCCACACTTCAGTGAGACGGGGGGGGGGGGTGCGAAGCGGTACGGGGCAACGTGGTGCGTTGGATCTAGTTCTAATCCAACGGCTCTGGTTCATCGTCCACGTCGGGCAGCGCCGGTGAGACAGAACCCTAACGCAGTAGGTGGGGGTCGTGGGAGGCTCACTGGGGCTCAGGCGAGGGTCGGCGAGGCGGGCGAACGACGAAGTCGACGACGGCGAGCCTCTTGGTACCGGCGGCTTCTCCTAGGGCGGCTCCAATCCCTGGCTCCCTTCTTCTCCAGCAGTGACGGGCTCCGACCAAATTCCGGCGATGCGCTGCTTGCCTTGCTCTGGGAACGGGGTGGAACAATCAGTGAGGAGAGGGGAGTGAGATGGTGTGAAGAGTTTGAGCGGGGGAGGCCTCTATTTATAGTCTCGACGGTGAGACCGAACGGAATGGGCAGGCGATGGTGGCGACATGGCTACGGGCTTCTAGAGGCATGGCCGAGGGTGGCGATCGATCGGTGGTCTCCTGGCGATGCTCTATGGCTTTAATGCGTGTGTAGGGGCGGTGGCAAACGGTCTGGAACGTTCGACGTCCTGCGCGACAGAGGCGGCGTCTTCGACGGCGATCGATGGCTACGGGGCACGGGCGGTGAAATGGGCATGTCTGGCGTGTTCCTGGGATCATGGCGAAGCGGTGGGCACGGGCTGCGATCGAGGGGCGGAGTGTGCACGCGTGCCGGGTGCGGCGCTCTGGGACGGGCTCGGCATGTCGCAGTGGCACTGGGCGCGCGACATTCCTGGTGGTCCACGACTTGCACTGGCTTGGGGAGGGGACAGTGAGCGGCGGTAAGGTGCTGGCTAGCTCCCAGACAAGGTTGGCAAGGCTAGGGTTGCTTCTAGCTGGCCGGCGACAATGGGGTGGCATGGTGAGGCTCGGCCTGCTCACCATTGATGGCAAGGCAAGCTCACAGTGGTGCTAGATGTTTACAAATGATCTAGATAATCTACTAAAGCCTATTTGCAACCAGAGAGGGAACAAGTTAGGCCAAAATCACTGCTCAAAATAGTGTTTGTGATTTTGTTGATTTGAATCTGCAAGGTGTTTGATGAAATGGACGCATGAATTCAAGTTTTGAATTTTGAAAAGATTTTTGGTGGGTGTTCTAGGCATGTGCTGGTGAGTCTGTAGATGCTTGGGTTTTGAAAGTTGAGCTTGTTTGAGTGGTTTTTGAAAAAGTGGGATCTTCCCATATGATATAGATTCAATTTTGAACTGTCATTTAAACTATGCATTTGAATATTTCTGGATGATCACAAGGTGGGCCTTGATACTTTGTTAAGTGTACTATCAAGGGGTGAAAATATCCAAACAAGTTTCTGTTAAGTTCTGAAAGTTAGAGACAACCAAAGTAGGCATGGGAGTTAATTTGGCAAAAGTGACCATTCACTTAATTTGTTTGTTTTGATTTATTAGTCTTTGGGAAAAGTTTGGGAAATGTTTAGATGATGTTTATTTCACCTAAGAATCCTTTTACAAGCAAGGGAACACACAATCATGGCAATTAAAAAGAATTCAAAATGGGATGCATACACACATGCATGCTTTCATATTTTTATTTAGAAAAGTTTTTGTTAACCCTAATTTTGATAATTAGAGTGATGATTCTAGTTTAGTATTTTTGGGATGTTACACAACTGCTTTAAGAAAAGTGTGTAAGGTAAACAATCCACATGTTCCATGAACAAGAGACCGTTTTTTTCTCCCTAGTAGCAACATCACATCTACAACCGAAGAGATTATTATCACTTCCCTTGGAAACTAGAGGCATGAACCCACTATCGAGCATAAATACCCCCTCTTGGAGTCACTAGCAACTACTTGGCCAAGATAACCACTAGCAACGGAGATCATGCAAGATCACAAACAACATAGACATGATAGAATCATAAAGACAAAACCATTAATAAAACCAACATAATAATCTCAATATCCATCGGATCCCCGCAAACACAACATGCATGATTACAAATAGATTAGATCTTGATCATGAACGGAGCTCACAAGATCTATACATGAAAGCAAAAAAGGAGGAGATACAACCATCTAGCTACTACATGGAACCATAGTCCAAGGTGGAACTACTCACGCATCATACCGGAGAGAAGGCCTTCGGGATGATATCCCCTCCGGCAGGGTGCCGGGAAGAACTTCAGATCCCCCCGATCTAGGGACGATGGTGGCGGCGGCTATAGACGGTTTCATGGATTTCTGATTGGGTACTCAGGGTTTCTGCATCAGGGGCTTCTTATAGGCGAAGGGGGAGACCGAGGCGGCCGCCAGGGCAGGCAAACCCTAGCCAGGAGCGGGCTAGGTCCCACTCGCGTCTAGGGTGGGTGTGTCCCCCCTGGCTGGCCTCCTGGGCTCTCCTATGGACTTCTTGTTCCCCACGGAAAGTAATTGCCTTTGTCCTTTGTCCCGTCCAATTCCGAGAATATTTATTTACTAACTTTTCTGAAACCAAAAACAGCAGAAAATAGGCATATGGCACTGTTGCAACTTGTTAATAGGTTAGTACTAGAAAACATGTAAAAAGCACCTCAAAGTGTGGACAAGTAAAGCAAAGTAGATACTAAATAAGCATGGAGCATAAAAAATTATTGATATGTTTCCAACGTATCAACATCCACAAGCTTAACTCCTGCTTGTCCTCGAGTAGGTAAGTGATAAACAGAATAATTTTTAAGGTGACATGCACCCTCACAATAAAGATCCAACCATTTGCAAGCATTGAAAGCTGGGATCAAAGAACTCTAAACATGTGCATGAAAGATGGAGTTCTAACAATAGGACATAGTAACTATGCATGCAACATGACAAGCTACAACCAAAGATCATGAATAAGATGCATTGAAAAACGTTTGTTTTTTTCACATGCAGAAAACATAGCATAGTGGCAATCAGCTTGTCCCTCATAGAGTAGCAATTAAATGCATAGTACACCTGCAAAGTTCACAAGGGTGACTAGAAACAAGTAGCACATGAGCAAGTAATAACACAATATGCATCAATTAATAAGCTTTGGAACACTGCACACAGAATGACAACTATGCTCTCTTAATGGTGCCTAAAGGTAGAAGGTGGAGACTCAATAATGGTGGAAGAAAGGCCTTTTTGTAAAGGAAGCAGGGATTACAAGTTTCAAAAAGAGCTTCCAAAAATTATGGTACTTGTTAGATTTCATCCCTCATTACCCCTATCATAAGCATCTTGAAGTGGTTAAGGTTAAAGTGGCAAAGCTGGAGTATATTATTGACGAAGTATAAGTTGGCAATCTCATGTACCTTGAATACGAGGGCCACACCTCATGCATACTAAACTTTGGGTCCAAGTAAGTTCTTGTCATTGTAAGTATTTGCATATCATTGAGAACCGCCAACGGGGTACCCCTTGCACATGGTACATGAGCTTTCCCATAACCAAAATGACAACGCAAGCAGACAATGAGCATCTCAGCAATTCTTGTTATGTACTATGGGAATATGGTACTTTTTTCTCTCTTTCCTCTTTTCTCAATGTGTCTCTCTTTTTTAATAAGAAGAATGCTTCATAGATGTCACTATGGTGATGCTGCAAGTTTCCACCATGATTAGGCATGGCTTAGGCTAGCGGCCCAGGCGTTTCTCTAACACATGATACAAACTCCATGGACTTACAAGTCCCCTCTTTATTTCACACCGGTGACATCCATAGACAAAAGAACATGATATCAACTGAGTACAACAAGGTACAAGTGCAATGTTGAAAACGTTCCCCATGACAGCACGATTCTTCTAATTCCAACTTATAAGTGCAAGCATATACAACAGAGTTGTCACAATGGTTCAAGTTTATTAGGGGCAAAGAATAAAGTGTGCCATCAAGTTCATGAGGGCTTTAATCACTAAGTTTTCACATAACAAAATAGTTTTTAATTGGAAGATAGTTGAAAACAAGAATATACTTGGAATGGTGTAACACACCATGCATAGAATTTTATAGTGGACACTTTGGAATAACTTGGTTTCTTGGGAGTTAGAGGCATGAGTAGAACTTACTCATACAAGTGGAGGCTAGCAAAAGACTGGGAGCAACCAACTAAGAGAGCAATAATGGCTAAAATCATGCAGTGCAACAAAGCATACTAATCAAAGCAAATAGTGGTACTAAAAGTCAAGGACTAAATGATTATAGAGGCTAATGGTGACTTGTGAGAGTCATAACATGGTGTGAGCATGTGCCAAGTCAACCCAAGCAAAACATCAAAGGAGAATACCACAATACTATGCTTTTGCGTGCTAAAACAACACATAATTTCTGCAAGGCGCACTAATCAATCCCAATTGTTTGGAACAAGACATGCTACAACAATAATCACTAAGCATAAAGTCAAAACAACACCTAGCATGTCATGCTAAAGTATAAGTCACAGTCAATGCAAGCTCCTCTTGCACTTTCAAGCAAGAACTTACTACTACTTTCCAACACCAAGCAACTTATTTGCAAAACAACACAGCGAGAACAAGGGTGAAAACTACTCAAGCAAACTAAAAAAACTAAGCAAAGAAAACGAAAACTAAGACGCTCCAAGAACAACACAACCGTTCATGAAACAATGAAAACGAAGTGTCTAGATAGACCTGAGCTTTTTATTGATGAAGAAGAGGATGCCTTGGGCATCCTCAAGCTTTGACGCTTGTACCTCTTGGATATTTCTTGGGGTGACACTATGGTGGCATCCCCAAGCTTGAGATTTTGTCCATTCTTCATCTCATTACATCATTCTCTCTCTACACTTGAAAATTTTCCTTCATACAAAACTTCACACAATCTTCATTAGCAACATTAGTATATTCAAAAGATATTAGACCTCTGGCAAAGCTTTGGAACAGCAAGGATTTTTATTAAAAACACAAGCTACTATAGTAACTCCTTTAAAAAGATCAATTTACCCGAAGAGAACTCAAAAAGTAATCAATAAGAAGCAAATGCAAATAATGGCAGAAATCTGTCAAAACAGACCAGCAGGTAGAAACCGATTTTTTCGAACATCTTCTGTTGCTCAAATCAAAAAGTGTTGAACTAACGAAAGTTACCTAACATACTGGGAGTTTTATATGTAAATTTTGAGATCAATACGAGTTACATAGCCTCCTCACGATTTTTTTTGGTGGAGGACAGAAATCTGTTTCGGGACAACAACTCCCCAAATCTTACTTCCCTCTCATTAGAGGTCATTCTTGGCACAAAAAGCAAACAAAAAGGATAAGGAGAGGTTATTACAGAAGTAATAACTTCCAAGACTCAAGGAAACTCTTGGTTTATCTCCTAACAAGTACTTTTCTTTAACGCCTTTAAGTTAGGCACAAGAAGCAAGAAGAATCAAGTGTTTTCAAATGAGGAAGCATTAACATCCATACTTTGCTTTCAAAGGAGGAGAAAAAAGTGACTTCTATCTCCTCATAGGGAAGTGTTAAATACCTTTCTTGAATAGAAAATGATATTTAATGGTGCCTCTTTCATATCAATAATGGCACCAACTGTTCTAAGAAAAGGTCTTCCCAAAGTGATAGGACAAGAAGCATTGTATTCAACATCCGAAACATAGAAATCAACAGGGATATAAGCATTGTTAACCATAATGAGAACATAATTAATACTCCCCATGAGTTTCTTCTTATCATTATCATTGAGTCGGACATCTAAATAACAATCTTACAAAGGTGGCAAATCAAGCATTTCATAAATCTTCCTAGGCATAATAGAGACACTAGAACCAAGATCACATGAAGCTTTGAGATCAAAGTCATTCACTTGCATATTAATAATGGGATCCCAACTATCTTCTACTTTCCTAGGAATATAAGCTTTGTGTTTTAGCTTCTCTTCCTTAATTTTCACAAGAGCATCTGTAATGTGTTTGGTAAAGGCAACATGCATATCACTAGCATCAGGACTTATAGCAAGTTTTTGCAAGAACATAATCACTTCAGAAATATTGCAACCATCAACATCAAAGTCAAACTTAGCATCACTAGTGGTAGGCATAGTAGGAGGAGGAATAGGGGCTACTTGTGGTTTAGTGGTGATAGTGCACACATTATTGTTTCTATCGATTTCAGCTTCCCTTTCCCACTTAGCATGAAGTTGAGCTAACAGCCTAACATTTTCATCAATAGTAATTTGTATGGAATGAGAAGTAGCAAAGGTGTTTTCCATAGTTTTAGGTTTAGCAGCCATTTTATTAACCAAGGAAGTTTGAGCTTCAGATAAAGAGGATATATTTTTCTCAACAGTTAAAATATTTTCCTCTATAGTCTTATTGAAAGTGGTTTGTTTACTAATAAAGTCCTTAAGCATGACTTCAAGTTCAGAGGGGGCACTTCTAGCATTATTGTAAGAGCTTCCATATGAATTTCCATTATTAGGAGGATAAGGCCTATAATTATTATTGCTACCAAAATTGTTCCTATAGGCATTGTTGTTGAAATTGTTGTTTCTAATGAAGTTCACATCAACTTGTTCTTCTTGAGCAACCAAAGAGGCTAAGGGAACACTATTAGGATCTAGAGGAGCTTTCCCATTAACAAGCATAGCCATAATAACATCAATCTTTTCACTCAAAGAGGAGGTTTCCTCAACATAATTTACCTTCTTTCCATGTGGAGCTCTCTCAACATGCCATTCAGAGTAGTTAACCATCATATTATCAAGGAGCCTTGTTGCAACACCCAAAGTGAGGCCCATAAAGGTACCTCCAGCAGCAGAATCCAACAGGTTTGTTGAGGATAAGTTCAAACCTGCATAAAATTCTGGATAATCATCCAAGCAGTGAGTCCATGAGTAGGGCAATTTTTAACCAAAGATTTCATTCTTTTCCAAGCAGGAGCAACATGTTCACTATCAAGTTGTTTAAATTTCATAATGTCACTTCTCATAGCAATAATCTTAGCAGGAGGATAGTACTTTCCAATAAAAGCATCTTTGCACTTAGTCCAAGAATCAATACTATTTTTAGGCAAAGATAGCAACCATTCTTTAGCTTTTCCTATCAAGGAGAAAGGAAAAAGCTTGAGCTTAATAATATCTCCATCTACATCCTTATATTTTTGCATCTCACAAAGTTCAACAAAGTTATTAAGATGGGCAGCAGGATCATTAGAACCAGCACTAGAAAATTGCTCTATCATCACAAGATTCAAGAAAGCAGGCTTAATTTCATAAAAGGTAGCATCAGGAGCAGGTGGAGCAATAGGTGCTAAGGAAATCATTGTTGTTGGTGCTAGTTAAGTCACACAACTTGGTGTTCTCAGCAGAGTTCATTTTGGCAAAGGTGGGCAAGCCAAAAACAGCAGCAGCTAGAGCAGGAACTAATATTTTTTGTGTTTTCGAATAAAGCAAGCAAACTAAACTAGACTAATTTTTTTGGGTTTTTTGAAAAGAGGCAAACAAAACCAAGAAAAAGAAACAAAGCAAACTAAAACAAAGTAAAGAGAAAGGAAGTGAAGGACTCCCCTAGTGAAGACGTCCTTAGCCTCCCTGCAACGACGCTAGAAAATAGCTTGATGGCGCCCACCACTTGTCGTGGGAAGCTTCGTTGGAAACCCGAAGAGCAAGGTATGAAGTAGCACAACAGCAAGTTTCCCTCAGTAAGAAACCGTGGTTATCGAACCAGTAGGAGGAAGGAAACATCACACAGGTGTTGCTAGCAACGCGGAGACCTGCACAACACAAACTCAAGACTTTGCCCCAACGAATCAGTGAGGTTGTCAAGCTCACCGGTTTGCTGTAACAAAGGATTAAACGTAGGTGTGGAAGGCAATGGTTTGCAGCAAGTAAAAAAGTAACAGTGGAAGATGTATCAATGGTAAAGATTGGACCGGGATCCATAGTTCACTAGAGGTTCCCTCCTTAAATAAACAACATGGCATGAAGGGTAAACAAATTACAGCGGGGCAGTTGACATGAAATGAGCAAGGCATAACAATGCAATTACTAGTCAGAAAGATCTTAAGAGGTTGATTGGGCAATACAACAATATACATAGACTACCATCCAACTGTATCTATGACTAGAAATCCACCTTCAGGTTACCATCCGAGCCCCCTCCAGTATTAAGTTGCAAGCAATAGACAACTGCTTTAAGCAAAGTGTGTAAGGTAAACAGTCCACATGTTCCATGAACAAGAGACTGTTTTTTCTCCCTAGTAGCAACATCACATCTACAACCGAAGAGATTATTGTCACTTCCCTTGGAAACTAGAGGCATGAACCCACTATCGAGCATAAATACCCCCTCTTGGAGTCACTAGCAACTACTTGGCCAAGATAGCTACTAGCAACGGAGAGCATGCAAGATCACAAACAACACAGACATGATAGAATCATAAAGAAAAAACCATTAACCAAACCAACATAATAATCTCAATATCCATCGGATCCCCGCAAACACAACATGCATGATTACAAATAGATTAGATCTTGATCATGAATGGAGCTCACAAGATCTATACATGAAAGCACAAAGGAGGAGATACAATCATCTAGCTACTACATGGAACCATAGTCCAAGGTGGAACTACTCACGCATCATACCGGAGAGAAGGCCTCCGGGATGATCTCCCCTCCAGCAGGGTGCCGGGAAGAACTTCAGATCCCCCCGATCTAGGGACGATGGTGGCGGCGGCTACAGACGGTTTCGTGGATTTATGATCGGGTACTCAGGGTTTCTGCATCGGGGGATTCTTATAGGCAAAGGGGGAGACCGAGGCGGCCGCCAGGGTAGGAAAACCCTAGCCAGGCGCGGGCTAGGGCCCACCCACGCCTAGGGTGGGTCTGGCCCCCCTGGCTGGCCTCTCGGGCTCTCCTCTAGACTTCTTGTTCCCCACGGAAAGTAATTGACTTTGTCCTTTGTCCCGTCCAATTCCGAGAATATTTCTTTACTCACTTTATGAAACCAAAAAATAGCAGAAAATAGGCATCTGGCACTATTGCAACTTGTTAATAGGTTAGTACCAGAAAACATGTAAAAAGCACCTCAAAGTGTGGACAAGTAAAGCAAAGTAGATACTAAACAAGCATGGAGCATCAGAAATTATAGATACGTTTCCAACGTATCAAACAACCATGCCCAATGGCATGTGTGAAGATCAAACACAAAGAAGGTGAACTCCGTCACACCGCAAGAAAATGAAGAACTCACTGCTAAGATGGATGAGATCATATTATCCTTCAAGGGTAAGGAAATCAGGTAAGAGGTATCCCATAATCAAATATTAAAGAAATAGACTTCATAGCTCGTAATGATTATAACCTTGCTTGGAAGAAGAACTATAATCCAAATTTCCAAAAACTTTATTCTAGCCCTGTAGGTAACTCTAATTATAATATAGGATCAAGTAATGGTAGTCTCCAAGAAACACTTAAGTCCTTTATGGACAATGAGAAAAACAATATCCTAGTTAAGATAACGGAGAACCATGATAATATGCTTGGAAAATTGTCTAACCAAGCTGTGAGTTTGACGAATCATGTGCAGGCCCTCCAAGAAAGAACAAGGATTGTTGAGGCATAGCTAGGTAAGATAACCGAGAGTCAAACTCTCATTCTATCTAAATTTGCAGGTAAAGATGAGCTCAATCCGGTTGAAGACCTCAAGATGATAAGAATCCAAAGGGAGGATCCTGAAGAACTTGACTATAGCAATGCCCCTTCACCAAATTACACGGTTGAAGATCTTATGAATATGATCAATATCAAGATTCCTGTAAGTGAAGGAAATGAGTAACTATGTATCAACACTTTGTTAATCTGGTAGCAATAAAGGTACATGAGCTTGAGGATGAATACAAGAAAATTGCTAAAAAACTACCTGTTAAGCTTGATGATATATTTGAGCCTACTATTAAAATTAAAATTGGGACTAATGAGATAGCTGCACTTTGTGATTTAGGTGAAAGTGATTCAACAATTACAAAAAGTCTTTTTAATAAGTTAAATCTTGGCTCTTTTGAAATTACTGAGTTAAAATTACATCTAGCAGATTCTACCTATAAACGAGCTGTAGGAATTAAGGAGAATACCTTAGTATACATTAAAGGTTGTCCTGCTCTTATTGATTTTGTTATTGTTGACATGGCTGAAGATGCTACTGCTCCTATCATATTAGGCCGTCCGTTCTTAAGAACTATTAAGGCTTTGATTAATCTACACGAAGGGAACATGAGGCTTCAATTGCCTTCGCGGGATCCTTTTGCTATTCATTTCCCAGGAAGAAGAAAGCCAAGCATGATGAGAAGGAGGCCATCACTTTGAAGGCCAACTATTTTCGTGTGGGTGTTCCACTCATCTGGCCTAAGTGAGTAACATCATGGTCAAGCTATTGACCATAAAAGCGTGTTTCATGGAAGGCAACCCATGTGAAATAAAGGTCTGGGTAAAGTTTTTAAGTTTTAGTTTAAGTTCCATGTTTAATAAAGAGTGATAGAAAACTCCAGTTGGGGAGGAGAAGTTCAGTGGTACTAAAATCCTGTTTTATACATGCTAATGTTGGTCAACAATTTAGTCTGTCATTTTTTTTGTCAAAATATGGTGTTTAGCTAAGTTTCTGGTTAAAAAAGAATTTTCGAAGAAACAGGTAAATTTTGGCGACTCTAGAAGGTTTAACGACTAACTATATTACAGCGGGAATAAAAATTCTGGTCGTATAGTTGCGGTCATATATTTATCGATGCCTTCCTCGAATTTCTTTCAGAGGATACAGAAGGTTTAACGACCAACTATACGGAGGAAATAAAAATTCCAGCCATATAGTTACGGTCGTATAGTCATCGATACCTTTGTAAATTTCTTTTTCAGGGTACAGTAACTTTAATGACCAACTATACGGCGGGAACAAAAATCCTGGTCGTATAGTTTGTCCGTATGGTTTGCGCCGCCATGAGTAAATCCTAAGCAACCCAAAAAATTATGTCAGACCAACTATACGGCAGGAACAAATGTTCCGGTCGTATAGTTCTTGACAAAAAATCCACGGGATGGTACCCCTAGCACCAAAACTTCAATCCTTTTTTTCTCTCTTCTACCTCCAAACTCTTTCTTAACCTCTAGAGATCTTTATATCTACTCAATTTCGTTCGATTTCCTCGCACAAGTGATCTACGGTATGTTTCTCCTCCGATCCTCTAATTAATTTTTGCAAATTCATCTTCGATCTATTGTCATTATCAATCTAGGGCGAGACCTACTATGAACTAATTGCCATGTTTCTCTTGCCTAGATTATTATTTTGAGGAGATTCTTTAGTGTGCTATGATGAGGAATAAGGTTATGCTTATTACTATTGGATCAAAAAGTTTTATTTTTGTCCTTTCTTATTATTTTAGATGATGAACACAAGGAGCCAAACTCATGCTCGTGCCGCTGCGAGTTCTTCTCAGGCTGCAGCTTCAGCTCAGGACCGCATGGGGATACCGTTTATGATGGGGATATGCCGAGCGAGGTGTACCCAGCAGGACGTTTCCTACTGGTTCATACTACCAGTGAGTGGGCCTGTAGGAACGCGACTGGATTGCAACCCAAGAAGGAACCAGGCGACTGGAAGCTGAAGGCCCAGAAGCGTAGTTAGGCCCAGTCGGATTAGGTCAAAACCCTCCGAGTCCTTATCCAACTCGGTTGTAGATCTGTAAACCCTAGCGAGGTGACTCTATATAAACCTCCCTAGGGCATGCATAGAACTTACGTTCCATCAAACACCCCTTCGACTCGCTGCCTAGCCGCCGAGCTCGCCCATTGTACTCTCTCATCAATACAATCTAGCAGGAGTAGGTCTTTACCCTCCAGGGGGCCAAACCTGGGTAAATCTCTGTGTCTTTGCCCTCATCTCGCACCGTAGATGGATGTCCGCCCTTGCCCCTTGTTCTACTACTCGCTGCTAATTGCAGCATCTGCCGTGGCCATTCCCACGACAATGGCGCCCACCGTGGGGCCTAGCCGGTCAGGCATGTGTTCTGCGGCGAGACCCTACTTGCCAATCAACTAGACGATTGCCACCGACTGCATGATCGCCATCGGTGAGATCCTCCAGATCTTGCCAAGCAGCTACGTCTCGGCATCGCGCCCGGTCACGCACAATGTGATCATGCTGGTCGGCACGATTAGCCTCTTCATCGGCTTCACCGACGTCATCGTCTCGGAGGACTCGGCGCGCATCCGCGAGTCGCCACCGGGTGATCGGCTCTCCGAGAGTCAGGTCCGCACCATCCATAGCCTCGCCTAGTATGACTCAGCCACCAGCAACATGGCCGAGACCAGCGCAGCCGCAGATGACATGGCCCTCAACGACGACTCCGACTCGGCGACCCTGGCCTCATTCGCCGGATCCATCACCGCCACATCGCCAGCCGGATCCATCACCCAAGTCTCCAACATCGGGGATTTCGAGTACCCGTCTATCCTCGAGATCTTCGACTCTGATTCCGGGTCTAAGAACTCCGGCAACCTCTACGCCGGGTCCGATCGCTTCGTCGCGGCCTACATGGCGGGCGGCGCGAGTGCCCCGCCAGACCCCTTCTCCATGCTGATCCCGCCAACCGCGATGGCAGGGGAAGTCGAGGAACTCCGCCTGCGCCTAGAGGAGGCGGTTTGCAAGGAACAAGCCGAGCGCGAAAAGTTTCGCCTCGAGAAGGCGACGGTGCAGGAGCCGTCGCTCTATCACCAGCGCCGCATCAGGTTAACGCCTGAACCCCACCGTTCAGGGCCATGCCCTGAACTTTGACAACGAGAATGACCCGGCACGCGTGGTCGATCGTGTGATCTACGAGAATGTGCCACCAGGAGGAAGTGCCCGGCCACCACCAGGCGTAACAGCAAACGGCGCTCCCCCAACATCGCCCGATCGCACGCTCCCTCTAGACCAGCCGAGGATCGTCATCTCCCCGCAAGAGAGGGACGCAAACGGCCTCCCACTTTACTCCACCCTGATGGACAATGTCATCGCGGGTCGAGCCGCGGTCGCCAACCTCAAAGTGACGGGGGAAGGCGCGCTGTAGATCTAATACGCCAAGGCCCTACTCGCCAAGGCCGTCGAGCAGCAAGTCGCAGGAGCCGACTCACGGGGGCATATGTACACCCGCTCTTCAGGAAGCAGGGAGGCCACGAGCGGCCAAGACAGGACCTTTCAGAAGCCTTCCCTTAGACCAAGTGGACGCGTTCCAACCTATCATCCCACTACCACCAACTGTCCAAATGGCCAACTTATTGCAACCTATGTGATCCAGGCAGAGCCCATATTGCCAAGTGGCTGCACTAGAAGCTTCTTAACATTTGGCCTCTCAAATCCTTTTGTCCCTGGGTGGCTTTCCACAAGTGAGATACACAAGGTAAACCATAGAAATGGCCTTGTGTAACCACTCAACATAACCCATTCTTTCCATTCCACCCAGGTGTTTCATTCACTTAGTTGTTTTATTAAGCAAAAACATAGTCCAAAGACTTAGAAATATTTATTCATAGCATGAATATAACCACCCTTGGTTGCTACTAGCTAGGCTAAGCATGGCATTGATAAGACTTAGAAATATTTCTAGCAATTCTACAACTACTAGGATTTCCAAAGCATAGCATATAGATCAAAAATATCCATGCAAGACTAGCAAAATATTTCTAATGCATATTTGAAAAACATAGGAATAAAATCATGAAGCACCACTTGCCTTGGTAGTTTGGAGAGTAGCTACAATCCTCACAATCACAATCACTATTTGCACCAAAATCTACACATAAAATGATAGCACCAAAATCACATACAAAATAAATACAAGCAAAAATATATGGATGCATGCATAATGCCATGTGATGATTTTCTACACCAAACAAGACAAGTGCACAGTACTGAAACATAAACAAGTATAAAATAAGCCAAATAAACTTTATTTGCATAGCAAAATATTTTCCAAATAATTATTATACACAAAATAGGCCTACACATGTTTCTGCAAAAACAACCATTTTAACAAAGGCAAAACTTTAAACACATTGCATAGATGGAAAGGATTTTCTCTCCTGATTCCATTGATATAAAATTTGTCAAATTTGGACGTGGGAATAAAAAATTATGAATTAATCAAATTTAAACATCTAATAGATCTAATTCGGAAATTTAAAACAAAACTCATGCCACGCGGCGCTTCCTGATTGGAGGGTACCGCTTCGCTCAGGATCACGCTTCCGTACCGTTAGATCTAACTAAAACGCGCGGCCAGATCTGCTCCTTACCTCTTCGTCATAGATCTAATCTTATACGTTGGATCTAAATCCTACGGCCATAGTTCTATTGACCACAGACGGGCGGCGCTAGCGGCGGCGAATGGCGGAGGCTTTGTCAGAGTCGTTGCCGACGTTCTAGGTCCCGCGGGAGAGGGAGAAGGGGCTTACTGTGCTCGCCGTGTGCTGCTGATGCTCGAGGTAGGCTTCGTTGGCGAAGGGGCGCGCAGAGGTGGTCGCTGGAGCTCGTCGGAGTCGTGCGCGGCGTCGGGTGGTTGCATACGTCGACCTTGCCGAGGCTCTGCGCCGTCCTTGCACGAATAAAACGCATCAGGGGGTGCGAAAAGTCACAGTGAGCAAGATGGTTTCAAGGAGAGATCAAGGGGCGCTCGATTCGTACCGTGATTTCTCACCGGAGTTGAGGAAGGTGTCGGGCACTTGCGGTGGTTGTCGAATCCATCGATCTAGGCCACGAGCAGACACGGAAAACGCATGACGTGAGTCGCGTGGTTGAAGGAAGCATGCTAGCATGAACGAGACTGACTGGGGTGGACGGGGCTTACCGGAATCGTCCGCCGGAGTGGCTCTATACTGCGGCGGTGCGAGCAAAATTGCGGGCAGCCAGGTGGCGCTTCTGGCTAGCTCTTTTGGGGGAAATGGTCGCGAGGGGGAGGGGTTTATGTAGCCAGAGCGGGGGCAGAAATCACTCGTCGAATCAATGCAATTAAGCGCGACATCAGTGGGGGAAAACGGCAGCGGCGAGGTGGTCGTCGGCGTTGATTGAGGACGAAGGGGTGACATGGCAGTGAGGGCCTAGTCGTCAGCGAGTGGGTACGCGTGTGCGGGGTAGGAAGCGAGGGGATAGTGAGAAACGGCCCGAGTGGGCTTGTGGGCTGCGTTTGCTGGTGGGCCAAAAGTCTGGCGCCGACCTTTTCTTATTTCTTTGTTCTTTTTATTTTTCTGTTTGAATTTCCAGGAAACATTTTCAAATGATTTAAAAAGCCATTTGAATTCAAATCTTTTCTGGATTTTTATAGAATGTAACACTCATATTTCTGGGCATAAAAACATTTGGTCTCTCTGTACTAGCTTGGTCCTTTGATTAAACAAAATATAAAGTGACAGAGCACTTGATTTGAATAAGTTTTAAAAATGGTTTTAAAACTATATTTGTTTTGTAAATTTTCGTTTAAGCACTAGCATTCAAGCAAAACAATCCGAGAGCAACAAGGCTTGGTTTATAACAATTATATTATCATATAAGAGTGGCATTTGATTAGTGTTTGATCACATAAAATCATAGCTCTCAAGTTTTTGTTTCTATCAAATGAGTTGAATTTGACCCCTAAATGATATGCATGCATGCATGATATGAAATCTTTGAAAACATGATTTTAGGGATGTTACAAATCTAACCCCCTTAAGGTGAATCTCGCCCTCGAGATTCGGGTTGGCTAGCAAATAGGTGAGGGTGGTCTTTCCGAAGATCATCTTCTCTATCCCATGTTGCTTATTCTTCGGAATGACGATTCCATTGTACTTTGCAGAATTTGATAGTCTTAGTATGAGTAACTCTTTCTGCAGTCTCAAGAATCTTGATAGGATTCTCCTCATAAGTGAGATCACTTTCCAATTGGACCTCTTACAAAGGTATAGTATCCTTCAAAGAAGTCTCTTCCATTTCTGGATGGCATTTCTTAAGCTGACTCACATGAAACACATTATGAACAGCTGACAAAGACTCTGGCAATTCAATCTCATAAGCTACTTCTCCTTTACGACTCAGAATCTTAAATGGTCCAACATATCGTGGGGCTAATTTACCTTTGACACCAAATCTCTTTACTCCACGAAGTGGTGACACTCTAAGATAAGCTCTATCACCCACTTCATAGGTGACTTCTATACGCTTAGGATCTGCGTAGCTCTTTTGTCGGGACTGTGTAATCTTCAACCTGTCCTTAACCATCTTGACTTTCTCTTCAGCCTCTTTGATTAGTTCTGGTCCAAATAGACTTCTTTCTCCCACACCATTCCATAGTAATGGGGTGGTACACTTTCTCCCATAGAGAAAATCAAATGGTGCCATCTCAATACTGGCTTGATAGCTGTTATTGTAAGAGAATTCTGTGTAAGGCAGACTTTCATCCCAACTGGCTCCATAGTCTTGAGCACATGCTCTCAACATATGTTCAAGAATTTGATTAGTCCTTTTTGTCTGTCCATCAGTCTGAGGATGAAAAGCAGTGCTGAATTCCAACCTCGTCCCCAATGACTCATGTAGTTGCCTCCAAAAATGAGAAGTGAATTGAGTTCCCCTATCAGACACAATACTCTTGGGTACTCCATGTAGACATACAATTCTGCTCATATAGATCTTGGCTAACTTAGCACTTGTATAGGTTGTCTTCACGGGTATGAAATGAGCCACTTTAGTTAGGCGATCCACTACTACCCAAATAGAATCATATCCTGACCTGGTCCTTGGTAATCCGGTGATGAAATCCATACCAATCTTGTCCCACTTCCAATCAGGAATAGGTAGTGGTTGTAACAATCCTGCTGGTTTTTGGTGCTCCGCTTTCACTCTACTACATACATCACATAAAACAATATGTTCGGCGATGTCCATCTTGAGATTATTCCACCAAAATCTTTCTTTCATATCCATGTACATTTTGGTGTTACCCGGATGAATGGAATATGGTGAGTTGTGTGCTTCTTGTAAAATCAGTTTCCGAAGTTCCGGATCCTGTGGAACACAGATACGTTTTCCATGCCATAAAGTACCCTGTTCATCTTCATGGAATCCTTTGGATTTTCCCATGCCAATCTTTTCCTTAATCTCTTCAATTTCCTTATCTGCCTTTTGGGATTCTTTGATCTTGTCCAACAAAGTGGGTTAAACATCCAAAGACATGAGATGTCCCTCAGGCAAAATCTCCAATCTGAGATCTCTAAATTGGGCACACAGATCATCTGGCAATTCTCCTTTAGTAAGGCCATTCACAAAAACCTTACGGCTTAGAGCATTCGCTACAACATTTTCTTTACCGGGGTGGTATTGCAAACTCAAGTCATAGTCTTTGATGAGTTCTAGCCATCTTCTTTGTCTCATGTTAATTTATTTCTGGGTGATGATATACTTCAAACTCTTGTGATCTGTGAACACTTCACAACGTTTTCCCAAAAGATAATGTCTCCATGTTTTGAGTGCATGGACAACAGAGGCTAAGTCTAAATCATGAGTAGGGTAGTTCACCTCATGAGTTTTGAGTTGTCTCGAGGCATAAGCCACAACTTTCCCTTCTTGCATAAGTACTGCACCTAATCCATGATGAGATGCATCACAATACACCTGGAAATCTTTCTCCAAATCTGGCAAACATAAGACTGGTGCTGTCACTAGTCTCTTCTTCAATTCTTGAAAACTGAGTTCACATCCTTCAGACCAAGCAAATTTCTTGTCCTTCTTTCGCAACTCAGTCATTGGCTTAGCTATCTTGGAGAAATTTTCAATGAACCTTCTGTAGTATCGTGCCAAGCCAAGGAAACTACGAACCTCTTTCACTGACTTGGGAGATTCCCATTCAGTTACAGCTGAAACTTTAGCAGGATCAACTGCTACACCATCTCCTGACACAA